>JAQZBX010001805.1:50404-78515 GCA_029593785.1 Cabassous unicinctus | reverse complement strand
CTGCTCATCGTGCCAGCCCATCACATCAGCTTGCTATCTTGCTTGTCTTCTTTAGGAGGCACTAGGAACCGAACCTGGGATCTCCCATGTGGTAGGCAGGTGCCCAACTGCTTGAGCTACATCTGCTTCCCACTCCCTTTATTTTTGATAGCAGTTCATGCTTTTCTTAGAGCCTCACCTATTATGTCTACATTGAACATCTGAATGGTCGTCTTTCTACACTTTTAAGTCAGTGATAGTCTACTTTAACAAGACATTACAGCTCTTGTAATCAACTTAAGACAATTTAATAATAGATTTAGGAGGAAGATAGGGGGAAATGTAGATTAATTAAATATTTAAACAATTTTTTTAATTTACAAACTGTATACCCACCAAGAAAAATCTCCCATCCCCTAGTAACCTCTAATTAACTGTCTACAAATTTCTTATTTCTAGATACCTCATATAAGTGATATTATACAATATGTGTCCTCTGTGTCTTTATGCAACATAATGTTTTTGTGGTCCATCCATGTTGCAGCATGTTTCAAAACTTCATTCCTTCTTACAGCTGAAAAATATTACATTGTGCATATGCACCTGTTTTTTGCATATTTATTCATTTGCTAATGGACAAGTGGGTTGTTTCCACCTTTTAGCTACTACGAATAATGTTGCTATGACCATTGGTGTATAAGTAACTGTTTGAGACCCTGTTTTCACTTTCTTTGGGCATATACATAGAAGAGGAATTGTTGGGTCGTATGGTAATTCTATGTTTAACTTTTTGAGGAATCACCTTATTGCTTTCCACAGTGGCTGTATCATTTTACATTCCCACCAGCAATGCCCCAGAGAGCCCATTTTCCCACATCCTCCCCAACACTTCTTTTATTTTTTAATAACTTTATTTCAAACTCAACAAAATAAAATAACAGAATAAGGCATCTCGACAAGTTAGGGAAGCATTACTTTACATCCATAGGCATTTTCTCATATGCTTATTGGCCATTTGCAGAACCCCTTTGGAAAATGACTGCTCAAGTCCTTTGCCCATTTTTCAGTTGGATTGTTTGTCTTTTTGTTGTTGAGTTGTAAGAGTTCTTTATATAACTGGATATCAAGACCTTTTCAGACATATGGTTTGCAACTATTTTCACCCATACTGTAGGTTGTCTTTTTATTTTCTAGATAATGCCCTTTGATGCACAAAAGCTTTTAATTTTGATGAAGTGAAATTTATCTACTTTGTTGTTGTGTTGCTTGTGCTTTTGGTGTCCTAGCTAGGATTCCATTACCAAATACCAGGTCATGAAGATTTGCTCCTAAGCTATCTTCTAAGAGCTGTGTGATTTTAGCCCTTATATTTAGCTTCTTGATCCAATTTGAGTTAATTTTTGTATAGGGTATGAGATAAGGGTCCAATTTCACTCTTTTCCATGTGAATACCCAATTTTTCCAGCACCATTTTTTGAAGAGACCATTCTTTCTCCTTTCAATATACTTGGCACCATTGTCCAAAATCAGTTAGCCACAGATATGTGGGTCTATTTCAGGACTTTTATTCCACTGGTCTATTTTTCTGTTCTTATGTCAGCATCACACTGTTTTGATTACTGTAGCTTTGTAGTAAGTCTTGAAATCAGGAAGTGTGAGACCTCCAACTTTGTACTTCCTTTTCAAGAGTATTCTAGATATTTGAGGCCCCTTTCAGTTCTTTATGAATTTGAGGATTTTCTTTTCCATTTCTGTCAAAAAGGCTGTTAGAATTTTTATAGTGCTTGCATTGAATTTGTAAATAGCTTTGGATAGTATTGACATCTTAACAATATAGTAAATCTTCCAATATTAAATCTTCTGAACATTGGATGTCTTGCCATTTATGTAGGTCTTCAATTTTTTTTCTGCAGTGTTTCTTAGTTTTCAATGTATGGTCTCTAATATCCTTAGTTAAATTTATTCCTAGATATTTTATTCTTTTAGATGCTCTTGTAAATGGAATTGTTTTCTTAATTTTCTTCTTTGGATTGTTCATTGCTAATGTATAGAAACACAATTGATTTTTGCATGTTGACCTTATACCCTATCACTGTGCTGAATTTGTTTATTAGCTTTAATAGCAGTTTTCTTGAGGATTCCTTGGGATTTTCTATATATAAGATCATGTGATCTGCAAATATAGATAATTTTACTTCTTACTTTCCAATTTTGATAAAGTTTATTTCTTTTTCTTGCCTAATTGCTCCAAATAGAACTTCTAGTACAATATTGAATAGTGTAGCAATTTGATATTGGTTATGAATTCCAAAAATAGATATTGGGTTATGTTTGTAAACTGGTTTGTTGCTCTGGGCATATTAGATTATATTGGATTCAGAGGTTTCACTTTTACTTAATTAAATAATGATTCAGGCTTTGGGCCACATCAGTAGGATGTTTAGTCCCCACCCCGTTGGTAGTTGGGAACTCACAAAGAAACAACACGGCAGAGAAGGGAGGTTGGAGTTTTGATCCTGGAGCCTGGGAAGTAAACACATAGAGAAGCAGAGAGTGAGGATGGAGAGAAGGCTCAAGTGGACACAGCAGAGGCCCCAGGAAGACAGACTAGCCATTTGCCTGATAGTCTACAGCTGGCCTTGTGGAGTGAGCACTGCAGCTGAGCCAAGAGAGAAATGAGCCCCGGGAAGAGAGGAACTCAGGAAGCCTGAACCCTTGCAGACGTCGGCAACCATCTTGCTCCAACACATGGCCATAGACTTTGGTGAGGGAAGTAACTTTTGCTTTATGGCCTGGTAACTGTAAGCATCTACACCAAATAAATACCCTTTATAAAAGCCAACAGATTTCTGGTGTTTTGCATCAGTACCCCTTTCGCTGACTAATTCAAATAGCAATGGTGGATGTGGGCATCCTTGTCTTATTCCTGATTTTAGGGAGAAAGCTTTACATTTTTCATCATTGAGTATGTTACCTGAGGATATTTCATAAATGGCCTTTATGACATTGAGAAACTTCCTTTCTATTCCTAATTTCCTGAGCATTTTTATAAAGAAGGGATGCTGGCTTTTGTCAAATGACTTTTCTGCATCTATTGAGATAATCATGATATAAAAATTTTTATACTATTTTTTTCTATAGTATTATAATCAGCAATTGTGGTTGAGCATTTTACACATTTGATTTCTGAATGAGCACCATTGATCCCCAACCCCTATGCACATCATAGGGCTTTTTGTAACCTGTGTCATAGTGTAAAGCTTTTTAGTTCAAGACAATTGAAGAGTATTTTCTGTTTGGAAAATATGTGTTTCCCTTCATCAAATCATCTATCTGGTCATGAAACAGATTCTTCTGAGAGGTGGGTAGAAACCTTGGCACGTGGCTTGGCATTTGAATTCTTCACAACACATGAAGTGGTCTCACCAACCTATCTTAGCTCTGGCAATTCTGTAATCTAAGAGTTACAACCTTGATGAGGTTTCCCAATTTGCAGCACATTTGACAATGTCTATCTTGCACTATTGCCTGATATGTGACAGGCCCTTGTTTGCATTCTGTAAAGCCTTTCTGCTTTCAACACTACACCATAGTATAACATTTATGATCATATGCTCAGTAACATTCAAGGATCCATATTGAAGAAAAACTGTGCCATGTGTGCTGCTTTAATTTCAAACCCACTGGGTGTCCACAAGGAGCTGGACCATTTCCCTGGGCTGTGAGTCTGCTGGAAATGGGTGATACTACACTTCACATATGATTCCTGGCCCTGGCAGCTGGGAAGTATCTATTGAAATGAAGTATAAGGCCTCTTCTGATTGCAGAAACACTAAATTCTGCATGTGGGGCTGGGGGTCAAGAAAAGATAACAAATCTGGGGATTTGAAGCTACATGAGTGGCATGGGGGAAACACACATACACTTTTTTACACTACATCTTGTCACACTACATCTTGAATTGTTCCTTTTTCTTTCAAATTACCCTCTTCAGCAGACATCTATTTTTTGACTCCACACCCAACGTGGTTTCTTCAGTAACGATCAATCTCTAAGATTTGTTGAGTGCTTGGGATGTGTCCAAGCAAAGAGTTGTACAAATGTAAAATGGAGTCGCCTACAGGAGCCCAACAATATAACATGTTCATTCAACAGTAGAAGAAAAAGTAAGTGTTTGAATGCTAAGTTGAGTGAGGTACATTATGTGCACAATGCCTCAGAAAATTTTAGGAACTGCAACCCCAATGAAAAAGAGATGTATTCACGCTCAACACATTGCCTGGAAGTGCTGGGGTGTAGAGTTCCAATATTTCCTACTGAAAATTTCAAAGCACGTAGAATTTGGAGACATTCCACAAGAACACAATACAGGGAGTAACCACAAAGACAAGTTCTTCCTTTAATTTCTGCAATCTTCATTTTTGGAGGGAGCACCCCATAGGCAGCCAGTGGTCATGTCTTACGCTGCACCCTGCCATATTATGAAAAGCCAAAGGTAAAATCCAAATGGTGCACTAGAAATAAAGGTAGTCATGGCTGCAACCCAGGCACGTTTTTCTCCTGGCAAAATAAGACTGGCCTCTAAAGACTACCCAGATCCTAGATAAGCAAAGGAGCACTAATGTAGAAGCCTGAATTGCTGGCTACACCAGCATATTGGGTGACTTTGGAAAACTCAACTAAACTTTTAAACTTCAACTTCTTCATCTGATGAATGGAAATAATGATTCTTCACCTGAAATGTGTCTAGCAATTTCTGCTCTGCTGGTGGTTTACATGAAAGATGCCCTGGAAAAGGCTCAGGACCTGCAAGCTGCTTTGCTAAGGTAAAATGGCATTTTCCTCCAGTGGAAGTTCTGCTAGCCAGGAAAAATACAAAATGCCCTTTTCCAAGTATTTCAGGCTACAATCTTGCAGCTCTGGGAATCTAGAGGAAGGAAACCCAGATCTGCCTTAAGGTGCTGCATAGAAGGGCATGTAATTCAGGTGGATGAAGGTATGCCGCTCATGTTACTGGTCCCACTGAGGTCTACTCCACCCAAATGCTCCTTCCTGTCTTCCCTTAACTGTAGTATCCTCTTTGGGCTGCTGAGACTTGGCTAGGGCCAAGTCCTGCAAAGGGAAGCCAGGGAGGGACCTGCTGTTCCCTGCATCATCTCCAACTCCTGCCCTTTAGAAACCCTGCCAGAGCAGAGGAAGCAGTTCCTCCTCAGGGACAAAAGGTTGTTTACCAGGGTGGTGGGCCGGGCTGTGCCCGGAACAGGATGGGTTCCACCACCAGCGCTAGAGCCTGGGCTGACAGGGTCGCGGAAGGTTCTGCTCGGTTCTGCTCCTGGTGTTGGAGCAGGGGCGCAGAGATTTTTTCGAAATCACTTTTATGCTTCTTTCTGGTAAATTTTTCTTTCACAATGCATTTTCTATGAAATCCAAACCCAAAAACACCGCCACCACCACCTCCAACCCATCCGCCGCAATGTTTGAAACGCACAATCCTGGGAGGTGGCCCTCGACGGGCTCCCCTATACCCACCCCCACTCCCCTGGCACAATTACGCGCCCCCCACCCCGCCACCCCCAGTTTTCTATCTATTCCAACTGACTAGGGCCGCGGTGCGTGCAGGTCAACAGGCTGGCTGGGGCGGGGGGTGGCGCGGTGGGAGGTCTCAGAGTTGGCGCTCTGCGCCTGATTTCGCCTAGATGGCTGAACTGACGCCGGACCCACACGGTGGTTCCTTACGAACCCCAAAACCGAACCTGAGCCTGGGGATGCCTTTAGGACCGAGAGGAGCCATCTCTTCCCGGAACCAGGCGGCAAATTCCCGTCCTCTGAGTCCCTGGAGGCTGTCCCCCACCCCCACTCCAGCTTCTACCGTCCTCACATTCCCAGACATCAGCCCCCGGCCACCCGCCAGACGCGCTCACCCGCGGGGCCCCGCCAGCCTGGGGCAAAGTTGGCAGCCGCCTTCGCGCGGGGCAGTCTCTCCTCCTCCTCCTCCTCGCTGCCATCCTCCCCCGGAGTCCGCGGCCACCACCTACCGCACGCGCATCGCGGGGTTGGGCAGCTGAGCTGCTCGCCCCGGGACGTCGATGGCCCAACCTGGCGGCAGCGCGCTACGCGCCGCGGGAGTGTCCCCTCACCCTTTCCTTTTCCCGGGACCGGGAGGGCCGGACTCCGCCCGGGGAACTGCCGCTGCCCCGCGCCCAGCGCTCCCGTACACGCCGGGCAGCCTGGGACGCTGGCGGTGAGCACCGGGAGGCGAGCGGCAGCTGGATGGGGTGGGTGGGTGCAGAATGGAAACAGAGAAGCAGAGGAGCCAGGGAGCAGAGGCGGACGGCGCATCGCCCAGCGCCCGGCACGCTCGCTCCGGAGACGCGCGGGCGGCCCAGCCGGGTCACCTTGTCCCGGAGGTAAGTCCGGGGCGCCCGGGCGGCGCGGGCTGGCGGAGGGGCCGGGCGGGGCCAGGGGCGGGGCCCGGGAACCAACGACGGGAGCGGGCGGGCGGGCGCCCTGGCTCCGCCTTGGAGCGCACAGACCCCGGCAGCGACACGGGCGCCCGCGGTGAGTCCGGGTGGTCGCCGCGGAGAACTGGGGGACGCGGGGGCGCGAGGGGAGAAGGGAAAGCAGAGAGGGCGGGGAAAATGCAGGGTTCGGGTGCTGTTGGCCCCGGCTGCGGCGTGGCGCTTTGCCACCCCTGAGCGCACCGGAGACGCCAAGGGGTTGCTATACAAAGTCGGTGGCAGCCGGTGAGAAGGAGACCTGGGAGCGCAGCGGAATCCGGCTACCCTGGGCCCGGGGGCGCGGCGGGGATCGGCTTTGTGGATTCGAGCGACCCCCCTAAAGCAACCCGAATGGGTACCGACAGGAACGGGTGAGCGGGGCGGCCGCGGAGCTGGGCACCGAGGTCCACTTGGCAACGAGAAGGGAAGCCGGCTTCGATTTGCTGTGCGGAGAGGAATAGGAAGGCGAGGGGACAAGCGCCTCCTAGATGGGGAGTCCCAGCGGTGGCGGGGGCCGAGGTGGGGGATCCCGGAGCTCCTCGCCTCGGAGAGGGCGGACGCGCATCCGCGAGCTGCCTGTATCCTGGCCCTCGGCCGCCGCGACAGCCCGCAGACCTGGGATCCCCGGTCCCTGAACCCGGAGGGAGAGAGCCGGTGCGCTTTTTGGGTTCAAGTTATGGTTTTGCTTTCCCTGGGTGTGATTTTTTCCTTTTCGGCTGAGCTTTCCCAGCAGCTGGGAGAGTGGAATAGGTCACCGGAGGAGCTGGGCACTTTTCTTAGGGAAGGGGGCTTTGGTCTCTGTGTGCTTTCTGCGGGACCTCAGTAGAGTGGGTGTCTCAGGCGAGCTTTGGGAGTGGGGGAGGCTGCAGAGGGGTCGCTTGGCTTTTCTGAAAGATGAGAGGAAGGGCTCCTCTGGTCGCGCTCATTTCCTTGGGTTCTCCCGGCACGCAGGGGCTGGGGCGCCTGGGCATCCAGACTTCAGGTGCGCGTAGCCCTCCTGCAGTGTCAGATGCCCTGGCGCCGTGCTCCTGGCCCTGACTGATATTGGCGCCTCCAGCTGTCCATGTCCCGGTGTTTAGAGCAGCAAGCGCTGGCCGAGGACTTGGCTGATTTAGGAGTGAAGCATATACCGGTGTTGGCTTCTTTTACGGGTTCGAGTCAGGCGGTGGGAATGGGGTGCGCGTGTGTGAGTCTGTATCTGCGGGTCCCCTTCCTAATGTTTGGTCAAAGCCAAAGGAAGAGGGTGCTGCGGGGATCCGCAGCCCTGTGGGCTGAGCGGCCTCCTAACAAACCCGGAAGGAGCCAACTTTTCCTTGCTAAACGCGATTGCTGGTGGCTCCAGCGTTACTACTGGGATGTGGTCCTCAAAGTGGGGTCCCCGCAGCAGGGAGAGAGAGAAGGAGCCGCTGAGGTGGCATGGCAGCAGTCCGATGTTGGTTCTGGCGAGGACAGGAAGGCACTGGAGCCGAATTTTCAGATGAATTACATGTTGCGTGGCCTGCGGTTATAAGGATTTGCGGTTTTGGAGATCCAGACATAAGTACCGAGGCTGTGGGGTAAGCGAGGAAGCACCCCCCAACTCTTACCCTCTCTTCAACAGCCCCTTTTCAAGGAGCAAATTTTGGCTCACAGCTGCTGTGGTGCCCTCTCCCACCCCCATGCCCAGCTACTGCATGAAAACCCAATTGTCACCATCAAGAGGACCCTGTAAAATAAAGGGGGAAATGAGGAAATGTGCTTTTTAACTTTTTTATAGGAAATTTAAGTGGCACACAAATGTAGAGAGAATAGAACAAGGAACCTCACGCACCCCTCACCCAGTGATCAGTCATTAAAATTCCCCCTTCCTTCTTGTTTCCCCCACCTCCTCTCAGGTGTGGGGGCCATACTTGAAGAAGGATTTAAAAATCCACTCCAAGCTCCATTTCACATCAAAACGCATCCCAATGTATCTCCAGCAAATGATGTTTCATTTTCTCTCCACTTAACCATCCTCAGATATGACTGTGTTTAATGATTCTGTTAGAATGTAGGAGGAAAGAGAAATCCAGGTCCTGAGAAAAGATACATTTTAAATAACTTTATTTGACTTATGCCAATAGATGTAAAAGGGATAAACAATGTTCCAGATGAAACACGATTGGCAAAAGAACTTTTTTTTCTGGTTCAAACTTGAAGACTCAATTCACACATCAGAAGCAATTCATTTCTTCCACATCTAGAAGTGACATAAATTGAAAATGCTGTACTGGATTTGACTCATTTTTCCTATTAACTTTAACTCATATTTGCCAGGGAGTTATTGCTATTATAAGAGAATAAAATGATCTAGTCTTATGTAAGTTTTCTATCTGAGGCACTAGTTGGTGCCATTCTGAGGTTCACAAAGTGCACTGAATACTGCGTTACAAATGTTTGGTCATCATACCAGCCACATACCCTTGACCGAGAAATCACAGTGTGATGTGTATTGGCTGGAAAGGAATCGCATTGAGAAGGTCTTAAAGTTAGCAGGAGGTGATTCCCCCCTCCCTGTAGCACCCCTCCCACGGTGCACACCTCTGCACCTTACTTATATAAAAGCTGTTCCTAAAAATGGTCAATGAACACCTTTATGAGGCACACTATTTAAAGCTCTCCTTAGTTAACCTTTTATCCTGTGACTAACGGTCCTGTAGGTAGATGGTTTTCTAAGTCCCCTCAAAATTAAACCTTGTCTTTTCATGATATCATCGTGGCCTGTGCCCCTCACTTAGGTCTGGAAGTCTCCCCTGAACACTGGACAACACAAATGGAATGCAATGCTGTGCTCAGGAGTTGGGACAGACTTCACGTTGGCAGCAAATAAATGAGTGGGTGAAAGTGACAAGAAGTGAAGTATGGGGAGTTGTTCATCAGCATCGGGAAAGCAGTGGGGTAAAGGGATAGCAAAAGAGCCTGTTCTTTCCATGGAAAGTCACTTAAAGCCATTCTGTGGAATTGAGCTGATAGGAGATGATATGGGAACCATAGGCTTTGACCCAGCATCAGCACACTCTAGATGTTAGGCCAAAATGTCAAAAAAGCACAAATATTCAAAACATCAGAATAAGCTGACCTAGTCCCTACCCATGTCACTGGGATTGGAATAATGGAGCCCACACTGGTTTGTTTTTAATGAATGTGATTTTTCAACATTCTCCATGTAGGATACTTACACATTTCAAATTATTCCAGAGAGTTCATAAACAGGAGTTGTAAAGAGAGGCTGCAGTAACTCTCCTGGGCGCTGGGCTACAATTTAGTGCCCTAGTAATTGCTTTATTTACATCCAGGCAGTGTACTGCATTTTAGCTGGTAGCAGGGGAGAGGAGGGGCAGTCCATTTGTACATTTGCGGACTCTCTGATGTGGCTGCCACGTAGCCAGCTGCCCTCTCCCCACTGTACTTTCTGCAGTGGATGTGGGACGTCTTAGGTTTCACACTCTGGGCTCTGCCACCCATGAGTTGGTGTTAGACAAATGACTTAACTTTTCTGAGACTCCATTTCTTCTCCTCCACCTTCTTTCCAGGGTTTCAAAATCAAAGTGTTTATGGTTATTATGAATTTTTAAATGGTGAAGACTCCAGATTGAGAACAATTTCATTTCCTAACTACCTGTCTCTTTGAGTGAGGTTTGTGTTCACCTGGTTTTTGCTTGCACCTGCAGCCTGCAACATCTTTTTGGCAAGAATGGGAATGACAGTGTATATACACATTCACACGGGGCATACAGACTCACACACACACGAATGCTTCTGAGTTGTATAAATACTCATGCCAGGTAAGAAGGTAAGAGTAAATGGAAAGGGAAGGCATATGAGCAAATACCTTATGAAATTTATCTTTAATACCACCAAGTTTAGATTCAGATCACCTTACAAAAGTTGTACAATGAATGTTCTTTATGATAAAAGGTTTTTAAAAAGATTACCTGCAAACCAGAAACCATGATCATTTGATTTGCAAACTTTGTATGGATGATAAAATCGAAAACACCTTATGCTGTAAACTGTTGTATGGTGAATAACCTGTTAAATTACCAAAAAATAAAGAAAAGTGAAATACCTAAGATATTAAAGTATGGCAAAAACAAACAAGCATTGCAACCCAAGGTAACTGTCAGAACCAAAAGTATCATACCCAGGAAACAATGAATACATACACAAAATAATAAAAATAAAAGCTGCTTCTGAAAGCATGTTGCAATCAACCCAGGGAACAACATTGAAATTTACTTGCATAAAAGAGTTTATCTAGGAGTTCAATTAACATTTTTCCAGAGATGTTTTGCTCTTGGGGTTCGAATCAATGTTGTATTAGTCAGGGTTCTCCAGAGAAACAGAACCAATAGTATTTCATATGTGTATGTACATGTATATGTATATTTCAGAGATTATAAGGAATTGGCTCACGTGACCGTAGAAGCTGGCAAATCTGAAATCTGTAGTACAGGCCATGAGCTGGAAACTGCAGTAAAGTTGATGCTAAACTACTTAGCCCAAATTCCCCCGGAAGCTGGTTGGCTGGCAATTCCAGCAAGAGCCAGTGCTGAAATTGAGGCAGAAATTCTACTTCTGACCTCTGGAATCCTCATTTCTGCCTTTAAGACCCCCAACTGACTGGATGAGAAGACTTCCCACATTGCTGAGGACAGTCTCCTTTGTTAATTGTAGATGCAATCAATTGATTATGGTTACAAGTTCCATCTATGAAATAATCTCTCAGTAACAAGCTGGCTAGTGCTTGACCAAACAACTGGGAACTATAACTGACTCAAATTGACACATAAAATTAACCATTGCCAGTGTTCAATGTGAGAACATTTTCTTTTGAGCTTTTAGTTACTAATCTTTCCTTGTCATTTTGAAATCTTAGGTCTTGCTAATGCGATAGCAGTATTGTTTAAGGATGTGACACCAAGGGAAAAGAAAACTTATTGTAGGTATTTATTGAGTGTAAACTAGGTCTTTTAAAAAGGAACCACTTAGTTTAAATATATGTTTTGAAAAATTATGTCAGACAGTGCAGTTGTAATATGTTGTTTGACCTCATTTTGTGTGACAACATTCAAATTTGTTTCTATCTCTTTCTTCCTTACTCTTTTTAATGTCGAGAACTTCAGTGTCCAAAACGAAACTGAAATGCAAACATTTCAGACACTCAGAATCACAAAAGTTGTATCCCATTGCTTTAAATTTAAGCTAAAAATATTTCTGAAAGTGAGATTCAAGTGTCCTTGCCTCAAACACATTTGCAAACCCCTTTCCCCAAGAAAGCAAAGGCAAATAAACAAAAATGTTGTATAAAATTACTTTTCTGCCGTGCACATAATGCGAAGTTCTTAACTCATTCTTATGATCTTGGTCCTCACACCAAGGACAATGATTTGATCTCATTAATGAGATTAAATCATGGAGAACAGGGTTGGGGAACCCAGTAGCAAAGCTGAGAAAAGGGCTCAGGTTTTCTCATTAGAGTGGACCCTCAGGACACCAAATTCATCCTACCAAAGATGGCCACAGATTCCACTGTTATTTATTTGCAGTGTCTGAAAATGCCTTTAAATAAAGTATGTATGTTTCTATAGACAACCTTAATATCTGTTTCCTTTATGAGAGATGCTATCCTTGCCAGCTGACTTCTCCATGGGATAATGGTACCAGGCCCTGTGGGTGGTCAGGAGAGTTAATATATAAACAATGTAAAACAGATAAACAATATGCACTGTATCTGAGACATCATTTAAGCACAGGGTCTTCAGTGGGCCTGTGTTCAGACACTCATAGATCTACTTTGAGAGCTGTTCATCTGCTTCATGACTTTCATAGAACTCCCCCTATCCTGAAGGCATGAAGGTCATGGTGAAGACCTTAGTTGAGTCAAGCCACCACTCTTAAGGCAGCTTTGAAATGCTTGCAAGTGTCTCATGAATATATTTGACCCTATCTTCACTTTTCTATTCTTTCCTTTCCTTCCCCAAACAGTTCCCTAACATAGAACCATGAGCTGATTAATTAATATGCATACCACTTGTAGTGGCTAGAAAATCATGTTCTTAATCTCAATCCATTCCTGTGGGTGTGACCCCATTGTGAATAGGACCTTTTGATGAGGTTACTTCAGTTAAGGTGTGACCCATCTGAATCAGGATAGGTCTTAATCCCATTACTGGGCGCCTCCTAGAGAAGGCCACAGAGAGAGAAGCCACAGGGAGCAGCCAGAAGTTGAAAGTCAGCGAAATCAGGAAGAGAAAGGAGAAGACAAGTTACCACGTGCATTGCCATGTGATGGAAAAGCCCAAGTACCCCATAGACTGCAGCCAGTGAAAAGATACCAACCGTGGCAGGACGCAAGCCTTCTTGCCTCTGAAACATGAGCCAATAAATTCCTCTGGTTGTCAGCCCATTGTATGATATTTAGTTTAGCAGCCAGGAAAGGAAAACACTACAGTTTTTCTTTTGCATACTAAGCTTATTGATACAGTACATTTATATCAGCACTCTGGCATAGTACAGTCCTCTGAATTGCCTTACAAAAATCTGATTTTTGTTCAAAGCTTATTTTAAATGAAGAGAAATGATACATTTTGTTATGTCTAAGTTCACTACCTTTTAATCTCATCCTGAGTTTTTTTTTTCAAGCTGTGGACATAAGGGCCGTGCCATTACACATGGGGTATTCTTAATTTGTTCAGAATGAAATCTTATGGGCTCTTATTGGAATCCTTTCCTAACTGCCTCTGGACTCTGCAGCCTGCAACCCAGCTCCTCTGCTCAAGTAACTCAGGAAAACAAAGGAAGACCATCTATCCAACTGTGTCTCAGTCCTTCTGGCATCCCCTCTGGCTCCATTTGCTGGAGTATTCTTGGATGATATTCATTTCACAGTAGCAAATCGGGATGTTCCTGGTGTAGGTGTATTAGCTGTGAACAGGAGCTCTGAATATATTTTGGGACATCACAGTCTATTCTAGAACCAAAGAGAAAAAAAATGTATTTGCCAGCTCAAAATGTGCAGAATAATGCAGTTTCCTAGACCTTGAGTTACCAAGTTGCCAACTACCTTTCCAGGAAAAACACATGCTCCACGCTCTTAGGTAACAGAATTTATTTATGACTCCGAGTCTGGTCTCTGCTTCATTTGTCATGCTTGACAAGTCACAAGGGACCAAGCAGCACCCAGTCAGACTCAGTGGATGGCCCAGGTGCAGCCCATGACCTGGCTGAGGCATCCTCGTTCCATTAGTGTCTAATCAGCCCCAAGCTCAGATGGTTGGTTAGGGCCATTTTCAAATACTAAAGTCATTTTTGGCACCAAGACTGCATTTTAGAATGATGGAGCTTTGGAAGACCCACCGACAACCCCCTCCTCCCTTACTTCTTTGCCTTTTTGCTTCTTCTACCTAACTCTGAAGCTCCTCTGTAGGCAAAGACTGTACCATCAAACACCTATGGTGCCTTCCCTTCCTATGGATTCCATCCACACTCTGAGTCCACACAACCCATCTCCAACTGCCTCTACCCACAAACTTTCAAGGGGTACTGAGGACTGTTGCAGTCAAATTCATGAATGGTGCAAGAGAGGGGCTTTACACTGACCCCTTGACGATGGATGGGGTGGCCAAACTGGAACCCACTGAAGACTTGCCTGCTTCCCCTTCTTCTTGTCCACAGGTATTTCCATGCCTCTTTGTACCTGCAGAGGTTTCTGGTGACCTTTGGATAGTAAATTGCGTAGTCTAATTTAGAATAACAAATTCAAATCCATTTTAAGGCCTCTGGCTCCCATGGCTGGTGAGACTTTGCCTGGGTGGGAGGAATTGGGGTCTGCTCTTCTCTTCTCTTCTGCCTCCTCTGGCAATGGGACAGGCAAGGACGAGCAGGAAAGGAACAACGAGCCGCTCCTTGCCAGGTGCGGGAGCTCCTCTCCACTGCCACGGCCTTCTGGGTGTGTGGAGGTACCACGCAGGGGCAGATTCTTCCAGAGGCCAGTGGAGGCAGGACACCCACTGTTCTCTGTTTGACTCCAGCCTGGGATATCCACCTTCTTGCTTCTTGCCTGTTTTTGCAGTCCAAGTTTAGGATTAAGTCTCTTGGGCTTCCCTCTCAGCCCTCGAAGAAGAAGCTGTACAACCTCTGTGAGAACCTTGTCCTCCAACCTTTTGGGAGGAGTCTCCATAACCTGGGAGAGGGAAGATGAGACCTGCCCAGGGCCTCTGGGAGCAGCCATCTGGAGGAGGTGATGTGTCAGAGGAGAGGGAAGATTCGGCATGGCTTCTGGTGTCTAGATGAGGGACTTGGAGGAAGGTGCTGTGGGCAGAGGCTGTGAGTCCTGCACAGCCAACCTCCCCCTCCCCACTCCTCAACTTCACTCTGTCTGGGTGCTGTGCTAGGTGCCAGGGCAGAGAGACAAGCAGGTGCTTCTAAAAGGGCTCTGGAGCATCAGCCCTTCAGTGGAGGGGGGCTGGGTATGGGAGCAGTGCAGGAGGGGATGCAGGAGGAGGTATAGGAGGGGGAAGGTACAGGATGGAGGTACAAGAGAGGGGAGGTGCAGAGAAAGGATTCAGTGTGTGTGTGGGGAGACAGCAGGGGGCACAGGAGTGGGTATAGGAGAGGTTCCTAGAGAGGAGAGCACTTGGCTAAGGATGGTTAAGAGGAGCGGACCTAGCCTCCCTTGTACTTTCTTACCTCTGTAATATCCCAGATGCTGGTGGTCTCTTGCTTGTCTGGCCCTAAGATGCAGACTTGGTCTTCTTTTTTCCCTGAGCTTTGGAATTTGGAGTCCTAGCTGGATGTAGAAGTCAATCCATGTGTGATGGTCCTTGGCATCCATCTTTTCTCACCTGGAACTGTAATATGCATGAGATCCTGGCACTCCGCTGATTGTTAAGGGCTGCTTCACACTTCTGGTTTCTGGATCAAATTGAAGTGAGTTAGTGAATTTGAAGAAGTCGACGGAGCCCAAAGTGAGGGGTCAGATGAAAGCTTTCATCACCTGTTTGGAGATTGCCACAAGGGGTTACTCGGGAAAACAAGCAGAAACTTTGATCATTTGTACCTTGTTGCATTATGGCTTCTTTCTCTTCCAGGCAAGAAAGGCAGCACAAAGGAGGGACAGGGAAAAGAAAGGAAGGGGAGGGGTACAGATTTGAACGTGTATAGGATTACATGTGAGTCTCCCAGCAAGCCTTACTTTGACAGAAGAAGAGCCACACGTAAGCCCAGATCATTATGGCTTGTCTTTGGTTTTTGCTTCTGAAGTTCATATTTTCCCTCTCCCCATGCTCAGCTTTCTTTGTGTCTTCTACAGTAGTTGAACAATCCAGCAGATGCAGACCACACATGTTGCAGTAAATCCCAAGTAGGACAGTGTTTAATTAGGTCACCTCTCTACCTGTGCTCTTAGGGTGACTTCCTTCCTAGGTAGAGAGTTGCCACAACACATGCTGTGGGAAGACAACTGGGGTGTAGACAAAGATAGTAAGTTGGTCCCTGGAATGACCAGGAGAAAAAAAGCCTCCTACAGAACACATAGACAGAGCCACACTCATTTCCTATAAATGCACAGGCCCCATACATTTATAAAGAACATAAAAATAAATCCAAACGAGACAGCAGGTCGACCAGCAAGCCCGGCACTCATATCTCACTCTCTACATAAGGCTTTTCCCAGAAAAGGGAAATGTTCCTTCTCCTTAGAAGATGCCAGAAATGCTGGTCTTCCTGAAATTTGAGTTCAGAACTTTATATATTTCAGAAATATGTCTTATTTTAACTAAGAAAGTTGTAGGTTTACAGAAAAATCATTCAGAAAATACAGACTCCCTATATTCCCACCCCCCTCATTATTGACACCTTGCATTAGTATGGTACCTTTGTTAACATTGATGAAAGAATATTATAATAATCGTACTATTAACAATAGTCCATAGTTTACTTAGGGTTCACTGTTTCTTTTGTACAGTGCTAGATTTTTTAAAAAAATTTATTCTAGTAACATATATGCAACCTAAAATTTCACCTTTTAATCACATTCACTTATACAATTCAGTGCTGCTGATAAAGTGCACAATGTTGTGCTACCATCCCAACCATCCATTGCACAGACTCTGCCCACTGCTTCAGTTTCTACTGAAGACTAAGTCAGTGATTGCTTGGAGAGTGAACCAAGGATAAAGTTGGTTTTTTCTCAAGGGCCCAAGTCAGAGAGTCTCCATCTCCGTCAGAGCCTGGCCTAGCCCCAGAGAGCATTGTGACAGGTGCCTCTCCAATAGCCCCTCACCCTCATCCCTGCCACCTTTGATTTCTCTGGCCAGGCCTTCTCTGTGAGTCTGTGGGGAATCCGTAGGCCCACCGCTTTCCACACCCCTCCTACACTTGCCAAATCAACCACTCTGTATCCTCACATTTGTTGTGATTTATATGCTCTCAGCTCCCAGATTTACTTTTCTATCCCCATACTCTGCCCAAGTCTATGCCTTGTCCATCCACAGGCTTCCTGGCCATCCCATTGGGTATGCCCAGACTCCTTCCTCTGACAACGACACAGTGATCCCAATGTCCACACCAGAGCTCAGCTCACCTCCTGTGCTCTTGTCCTTACCCCCTCAGACTCTTTTCCTTCTAAATATTTCCCATTTTATTCTTTTGACTTTTCCACCATTAGCCCCATATAGACACTCACCTCTTGTGGGTCTATGTCAGCAACTTCCTGCAAGGTTTTGCCCACTGCCCTGGGCTTCTCACCTCCAGCCTCCCAGACTGGGAAGATCTGCCCCAGGAGTCCTCATCTCCAAAGCTTCCTCTTGCCATGTCCAGCCAGATAGTCAGGTTACTTGGGGAACATCTGAGGCTGACTATGATACAGCCCCTGTCTAGTCATCAGCCTCATCACCACCTATATCTGTTCCTGGAACACTATCTTCCCTGACCCCCCATGTACATACACATACACGCATGCACACACTCATGCACATATACACATGCACACTATGTGCACACATGGCACTTATGCATACACACAGATGTGTACATATACCTGCACACATATTCTCACACCCACGTGCGTACACATAATCATGCATGGACACATGTGTGCACATATGCACAAACATACACATATGCACAGGCACACACAGCAGAACATACTACACAAGGGCCTATATGCCTACACACAGTGTGTGTACACACTTGTGCTTCACATCTCTCTCTATTTTCAGTCAGCTACCTCTTGCAAAAGACTCTGTTTCAAGGCTCAGCATAGGCATTACTTCCTCTAGACAGCCTTCCCTCAAAGCTGAGCCTCTGGGCATTCTTGGTACCTAAATACACACCTCCAGCACTGCTGCAGCATTCCCAGAAGAACAACTGAAGTATAAAATATCTAGAAATAACTTTGGCAAAAAAAAGTGTGGTGCCTGTAAAAAGTAAAACATAAAATGTTACCTATGGAAATGAGAGAACATTTGAATTAAATGGAAAGAAATACCATGTTTCTGGGTAGGAATATCTGGTATGATTGTAACAAGATGTCATTAGCCCCCACCTCCACCTCCAGCTAAATGCATAGGTTTAATGTTGTTTCCATCAGAATCCCTTTCTGCCCTTTGAACTTGGCAGAATTATACAAAAGTTCATGAAAGAATTATCAGCTTATGATGCTAAAATTATTTGAAAATGAAGAGTAATGGAAGATGATTTGTCCTACCGGAAATTAAAACCAATTGTTAAAGCAACAGTAGTTGGACTGCAGGGTTCTAAGTCCTGGCAAATAATCGCGAGGCTATTTTGGTCATTGGCTATTGCATAACAAACTGCCCTTCCACCCAACTTGGTGGTTATTGCCCATGGGCCAGGAATTCAAACAAAGCACGAGTGGGGATGGCTGGTCTCTGTGCCATTATGTCCAGGGTTTCAGCTGGGAAGACTTAAATGGAAGAAGGTGACTTGACAGTAGGGCCTGGAATCAGCTAGGAGCTTCTTCATTCCATGTCTGGTGCCTGGTGGGCTCCCTTGAAGGCTTACACCTGCCAGGGACTATCAACCCAAGGCCTGCACAAGGCCTCTCCTGGGGCTTCCTCACAGCATGGAGGCCTCAGGGCAGCCAGACTTCCTCATGCAAGTGTGAACAAGCAGCAGGTGCAAGTTTCCTCTGATCTGGCCTCAGGAGCCACCCAGCGTCATTTCCACCATGTTCTTTTAGCCATAAGTGAGAACCAAAGTCAGCCCAGATCCAAAGAAAGGAGAAATGGAACCCACCTCTCAAAGGGAGGCCTGTCAAAGGATGTGCAGCCACATTTAATCTGCCACGTGGACAAGTAGATAAGCCAGAGAGAGCTCTGAATAGAGCTTAATGTGTAGTAAAGGCAGCACCATAACTAGTGGACAAGTGCTGGGCCCTTCAACAAATATTGTTTAGGAAGTTGGCTGTTTGGGTCTAAAATGAAATGACATCTCTACACATCATAAAAATTTCTGAATGAATATAGATACATATAGAAAGACATCAATAAACAGAGACTGCAGTTGAATATCTTGGTATTTTCAAATGAGAAAAATGTTGATAAAGATTGACTAAATATGTATTACACAGTCTGCCTAACAAACAGTGTAAACAAAATTAAAAAAGCATATAATAAGCTTGAAATAAACATTTGCAACAAATATAACAAATGCTTCATAATCCTTACAGAACAGACAATAAGAAAACAGAAATAACCTGATGGAAATGGAGTATATGCTGGGAAGAAAAAGTTAAGAAGAAGAAATGGAAGTCACTAAACAATAAGTAGAAAAATATTTATCTTACCATGTAATCATGAACATACAGACTAAAGTTAGGGGAGAAACTTCCTCCTCCCAATCTAGTTGCATAGATTCAAAAGTCCTTGGTGCTACAATGGGTCAAGGTGGTGGGGTAGACATCAGGTCGGCTGCTCTCTGTGGTGGGGGTCTGGAGAGGTCCTTGTCTCAAAATTATTTTGAAATGTACATTGAGATCCTGTCTTTACTCCCTTGGCCCCATAAGTGAACTGCTAAGTAGGTATTCTAAGATGTATGCCACAAGCATGCACATCTAGACTTGAAGTAGTAAAATACTGGAAAGAGTCTAAATGCCTACTAAAAGGGTATATTAGTCAGTCAAAGGGGTGCTGATGCAAAGTACCAGAAATCTGTTGACTTTTATAAAGGGTATTTATTTGGGGTAGAAGCATATAGTTACCAGGCCCTAAAAAGTCCAACTCAAGGTACCATAAGAGGTACTTTCTCACCCGAAGTCATTGGCCACGTGTTGAAGCAAGATGGCAGGCAATGTCTGCGAGGGTTCAGCCTTTCTCTTCCTCTTAAGGCTCTGTGGCCCCCGCTTCTTCCAATGTTAACTGTAGGCTGGGATAAGTCTCATCTCACTCTCAGGGCTTGTTTCTCTCCTGGCTCAGCTGCAGCTGTAGGCTATTAAGCTCATTCTCTTCCTGGGGTCTCTACTGTGTCTACAGAGCTAAATCTATTCTATTTCTCTGTGTTCTTCTCCTGTGTATTCACTTCCCGGGGCTTCAGCATCACAACTCAAACTCTCTTCTCTGCGGGATTGTTTTCTCTGTGAGTCCCCGCCCACCAAAGGGGCGGGGATTCAACGCTTTACTGACATGGCTGAATCAAAACCCTAATCATAATTTAATCAACTAAAAGTGAAACCTCTGACTTTAATACAATCTAATATGCCCAGAGGAACAGACCAGTTTACAAACACAATCCCTTATCTATTTTTGGAACTCATAAACAATACCAAACTGTCACAGAGGGGATAGTTAAATATTATGCAAATATAGTGATGTTCTTAAAACAATAAAATAGACTATGTATTTACATGGATGCATGTCTGTGATAAACTAGTGAGGATAGAAAGATAGGGAAAATATGTTAAAATTTATGTGAAAGTATTGCTCTGTGTGTGGGATATAATTTATATATGCATTAAAATTTCTCTGAGTGTATATCCTAATCAGTTAATGAATGGCACATAGCTATATGGAGTAGAGTTCCAATTGGAACATTTTTTGCTTTACACCTATTGATGTGGTTTGAATTTATAAAAATAAACATGGATTACATTTACAAGTTTTAAAGAGAAGAAGCAATTTAAACCAAAATCTATCCTAAGAAAATAATCAGAATCTGGGTAAAGATTTTTATGCCTACATGTTCACCCCATTGCTTTGGGGAACTGGGAAATCCAGAGCCTCCTATACGTTGAGGAGAGAGTGTCTGTGCAAAGCATGAGATGCATGCTCAGGTGATATTGAGACAAAGACAGGCTTCCAGACTGTATCTACTTCTACATAGAGAAAGAAGAACAAGTGTGCGCTTGTGAAAAATGATTCGGAGATGCACCAATGTAGCAATGAATTGCTCCAGGTGTGGGATTATATATGATTTTATTTCTTCCTTTATATGCTTTTCTAATTTTCTATAACTATTTTTATTACTATTATGATCAGGAGGAAATAAAAACTAAAAAATTAGAAAATAATTAATTTCATCCTCTCACGCACCCTAGACTGGGAACTCTTTTCTTAATCACATTTTGCACCTCCAGGCCTGTGCCTGTGAATAGTGACTGCTCACCCTTTTTCAGGCTTCCCCTTGGCTGGCCCCCTCCATTCTCTAGAAGTGCCCTTTGCAGTCCTCAGTTTGAGGAACTCCCTCTTCTCCTGCAGGCATGTGCTCACCCTCCCCCTTGGTTCTAAACCCCACAATAATAAATGCACTTTAAGAAGCATTGCCTTGCACATGTACGGAGCATCTGTCATCAGCTCCATCTAGATTAGACCTCAGCAATATAGAAATGCAAAGGACATGGACCATCTCCAGAGACTCAGCCATGACCCATAATCTGGGAGGGATTGACTGGAGGAGAAGTGGAAAGAAGGGGATCTTCCAGGGTCAAGGTCAGAGGTGGGAATTTTGGTGTGCCTCTGGAACCCCATCTGCCCAGTGGTGTTTCCTGGGATCCAGGGTCACCAGGTGAGAAAATGCAGATGGCATCAGATGAATTCACACAGTTGTAGTTATCTGTTGGATGATGGCTTGCTCCAAGAATAGCTCTCACAGCTGCTGCATTCTCACAGCTGCTGCAGGGATTTAGGAAGGGTTGGCTAGGCACTATCAACTCTGTCTTTCATGTGGTTATAGTCAGAGGACGTCTGCAGCAGGAAGAGGGGGGACCAGCAGCTGGGGGCTGGGCAGACATCTCTTTGTGTAGTTTTTCCCCACTTGGGCTAATTGGGCTTCCTCCCAGCATGGTGGACACAAGGTATTATGTTTCTTAAATGGCTACTCAGAGCTCCAATGTGAGTACTCTAGAAAAAAGCAGATGTTGCATGGACTTTTCTGTCTTAGCCTCAGGAGTCACATAACATCACATCTACCACATTCTTTTGATTGCTAGTGAGTTACAACCACCTATATTCTAGGGAAAGGGACAGAGTCCTTCCCTCTCAATGAGAGGAACATTACAACCACATTATAGGGATAATATGGGCTGGGGAATGTTACATGTCCACTTTTGGAAAATATGATCTGACAAAAACTTATTAAAAAACAAAATACCAGATTACTTGCCCTATACCTGGTTGGTCTTAAATCACAAATAAATGAAAAGGGGAACTTTTTCTCATCCAAAAATGAGCTAGATATATTTTGAATTAGGAATTTGTCCATAGTTCCTTAATTATTTTCCAATGTCCATATAAATTTTTGGCAGGTTCAGTTGTTCTTCAGAAGTTTATTCTAGAATACAGTACCATGTTAGGATGGTCCATACGTCAGAAACTGGGACACAGGCTAATAGCACCAATTTTGCACATAATATGGATACATTAGTTGTTACATAAGGGAATTCTGGGTCTTCATAGGAATTTTGTTCAACGTCATCTCTCCCCAAAGTTTTCATGAAAGGAAGAGGTGAGAAAATTTTGAAGTTTTAGGACTTTGTACATCTAATGACATGCAGTAATGAGGGGCAAAGCTAATTTGGATCTTTTGCTTTTTCCTTGAACTTTTCACTTTTTTCTTGATGTTGCACAGTAATGTCTCTTTACAAAGAAACTTTTTAAAGCAAGGGTATGAGTACATAGTTTAGAAGTTCTGTAGTGACCAACAGAACCCCAGGGACACAGGAGCTCAACAACTGGGCTTGTTTTTCCTATATGACAAATGTCTGGAGAGAGAAGGCCACCAGTGCTGAATCGAGAATTCAGTGGAGGCAGGACCAGCAACTTTACAGTCCTCCATCCCTTTCCTCTATCCCTAGATGGCTGCTACAGCCCCAGCCATCACATCGGAGATCAAATCAAGAAGGGAAGAAGGTGAACAGTGCCCAATCCCTCCCCGAAGACATGTGCTTACAGCTGTCATTGGCCAAAGCTGTGTCTCAGGACTTTGTTTTAAGAAAGGCTGGGGTGAGGATGAAGATTTATCTTTCTTCATGGTGGTGGTAGACAAGGGTGAAAGGGACTGAGATCCAGTGTTGTGTTGCTCACTCAGACAGTGGCTGTCATGACAAGACTGTGTGTTTGTGAAGGCAAAAGGAAAGAGCAGTCAGTGGCTTGTTACTGACTCCAGAATTGAGACTGGTGCTTGTGGGAACTATGGCAGGCAGGTGGGCACAAGAGAGCTGCCAGGCTTTTTCCTTAGGCTGGGGTAGAGTGCAGTGCTTCTCAGGTTTGAATGTGCTCATGAATCTCCTGGGGCTCTTGTTGAAATGTGGGTTCTGATGCAGTAGATCAGGGTGGGCCTGAGATCCTGCATTTCTAACAAGCTTCTCCCTGAGGTCCATGCCAGTGGATCATGAACCACACTTTGAGTAGGCCATGGACACCCAGAGTGGTTCTCAAATTCTGTTGCACATTAAATTCACCAGGGGATATTTAAACATGTTTTTGCACACAAATATTGTAAATTATAACAACCAAGTGGGGTCAATAATGCTAAAAAAGCTGCTGATTCAGCTTTGCTTACTGAAATATCTGTGGAGGCAGCACGTCTCACACTCCAAGGCACACGCCAAACACCTGGGGATTTGCAAAAATGCTGATTCTGGCTCAGTTGGTCTGGGGTGGGGCCCTAGAGTCTGCATTTCTAGCAAATGCCTGGTATGATGTTGCTGGCCATGGTCCATGCTCTTGGCAACCAGGCAGGAAAGGGTCATTTGGTGGTGAATAGAAGGTGGAGTTGCTTTTGGGGTGTGTGGTAAGGGGGGCACTCAAGAGGGTAACTGGTCTGATCCAAACGAGGGTAGAAGCTGTTTCAGCAGGAGATGCTAACCATGAGGCACCAGAAGACATTTCTGTAAGTTTTATGTGCCCTACACAAACTTACACAACTGGAATTTTGGGGTCAAGAAACATAATATGCTTCAAGTTTGTCTTGCCTAGCAACATCATAAAAACAAATTCTTAGTGTCCCTTTTATTTACACACATGAAAGGTGGAAAAGAAACACTAGGCTTGGAAACCTCTGGGGTTAAGCATTGCTAGGAGGCTAGTTGGATCCCAGACTTGCCAAATGGGCCCGGGTTTAAATGGCTGTCCTGACTCTTAATCAGCTCCACGGCCCTGCCAAGTTGTTTTAGCATCTCTGTGCTAGTTTCTCTACTTCAAAATTGGAGATTTCACAAACAATGTGAGATAGTGTTTTGCAAAGGACCTGACACACTTTTTGGCATGTAATGGGGCTGTTAAATAAATAAATTTATATCTACATGTAAAAATATGTCATGCATGCACACACACATATATATGCACATACATGTCATTGTATATGTATGTATACACATATACACATATGCTAACTTCTCTGCACCTTTCCATTCCTTTCATAATATTATGAGGTGGTGTAGATTGTTTGCAAAGATAGGTTGCAACAATTCTGATTATCTCCCCACATACCACCCTTTGCACTGAGATTTCCTCACTTGCATCAGGAAGCGGCATCGGTTTCTCCTCCCTTGAACCTGGGCTGTCTCTGTGACTGGGCTGGCCCAGTGAATTGGAAGCAATGATCTGCCAATTCTGAGCCCAGCTTTCTACAGTCCTTGCATGCTTCCATTCTCAGCCACCTCATGCAGGAGCCCACACCAGCTTGCTGGAGATGCAACAGCTGTCACTACTGCGAGACATGTGAGTGAAGCCGTTGAACGCCATTCAGTCTCCGTCAAGCCACAGGTGACTGCTGCTTCATGAGTGACCCCAGGAGAGACCAGCAAAAAAGAAAACCCAGCCCAGAATGTGGTTAAAAGGGGAAGTTTTAGATTGCATATATGATACTAGAATAAAAATTAAAGCAAAACCCCACATACTAGTGTACAACACGTACAGTGAACCCTATTTTAAAGCATGGACTATAGTTAATTGTACAATTAGTAAAATGTTTTTTCATCAGTGGTAACAAATGTACCACACTCCATGCAATGTGTTAATAGTAGGATCGTATTTGGGAACTCTGTATTTATGCATGATTTTTCTGTAAATTTATAACTTATCAAATAAAATAAATACATAAATAAATAAAAATTTAAAAAAAAACAGCCCATCCCAGCCAAAGCTGCTAACCCAGAAAATTGTGAGCAAATAAAATAGCTGCTGTCTTAATCCACTGACTCTGGGGTGGTTTGTTACACAGTGAGAGATAACTGATACACATGGCTAGGAAAAAATGGACTGGAAATATCTCTGCATAGCAATATTTTTTACCTTCAATTCAACACTAGAGTCCTTGAGCAAATGTCAGGTGGCAATTCAGCAGGTCATTTATTGCTCTTGCAGAGAGAAAATCTGGGAAATAATTGTGCCAGTGATCCTTGAGCCCCTGTTGGAGGCAAGGCACCATGCTAGGTGCTGCATTCATGCTGAACCAGACAGGAAGAGCCAGAATGATCTCTCTCATTCGTGCATAAATGCAAAGTGCTAAAACAGTGCCTTGTAGAGTGACCTTTCCCTCCCATCAGCGCTGGCATTTATTTGTAACATTGTCGTAGTACTTGGAGCCTGGCGGTGCACTGAAAACAAAAGTGGACCAGCTGGACAAGCCCTAGGGAGGGATGGAGATAACTCACTCTCCCCCAGGCCAGGTTCCAGACTTCAAACTGCTCCCGGGGACCCCAGAGATATAAGCGGAAGAAAGGGAGGCTGCTTCTCTGGGGCCTGTGAACGTGGGCACTGGAGGAGTCCCCTTGTGAGTCACACTCCTTCCTGCTGAGGAAAAGCAAGGTTTAGCTTTGGCTGAAAATGCTGTATTCCTCAGAAGGCCCCAGGGTGTCTTATCGATGACCAAAGTGTTAGTGTTTTGCAGAGCAGAAGTTAAATGTGGAAGACTTTCCACCAGCATGCTTGGCTGGAACACCCCTCCCGGATCTGTTGATGCCCTTAACCCCAGTGCGGGTGCCAGGGAGTTATTGGCTTTGCAGAAGAGAGGGTCAGGGTCAGACATCGCTCCACCAGCATAAAGCTTAGCCTTGACCCCTGTTACATGTAAAAACAGGTAACACCTTTGTCGTCATTCATCATCATTTCCCTGCTGTGTATCAGCCTCTCCATCAATCTTGGAAAGTCTACCCTGCCTGTGGAGGCTGAGGTTCCTGCTGGTTCCAGCTCCTTTCAGAATGTACTATTATTACTACATTATTATTACTGTAGAGAGAGGGAGGCCACTTCCCCATTTCCAGACCTCGACACACATACACACTAGCACATGCATATCTGCGCGTGCACACACACACACACACAGACACACATAAGTATGAAGACACACTCACACAGACACATCCATTAATGCATGCAGACCACACACACAGACACACACAGGCACATCTACTCCCACTCAGACACACACACAGACACACAGGCACATCCATTCACACACACATAGGCACATTCACTTAGATACTCTCTCACAGGTTCACACAGAGGCACATGCAATCATACACAGACACTCACACATGCACACAAAGAGACACACATGGTCATATATATTTACACACAGAGACACTCAACACATGGCACCTACATTCACACAAGCACTCGCACATAGACATGCTCAAACAGGCACATAAATTTACAGCCACAGATGCTTACACCAGCATGCACATACATGCACACACAGATGCACACACACAGACACACAGGCACACACCACCTATCAGACACACATACACAGGCTCATACACACAGAGACACACGCATTTACAAACACACTCACAGACACTCATGCACAGGCCATGTTCACACACAGATATATTCAAACACAGACCAAACACACCTGCACAGAGACTCATGGGCACATACATTCACACACAGAGACACAGACACACACATCTCCTGCACCATAAACTCCCACCGTGTGACTGTCATTGCAGCTTGTCCCAGGGTGTGGGTGGAAAGTGAGCCAGAGAGCAGCTGGCAAGTGCACGGTCAGTACCGAGTGGGGTCGATGCTGAGGTGTTCCATCCCCAGGCCCCTGGGTGGTGTTGGGAGTGTTCATGGATATCTTCCGTCTTCACCACGTCAGCCTGGGCCCTTAGAGCCTTGGGTGTGGCAAGAGCCCACCATTCCCCTGCAGCAGAGATGGGGCCCCAGGCATGGGCCTACCACACCTCTACTCCCAAGTGACAGCAGAGGACAGTGCTGGGAGGGCAGGGCCACAGCAAGGACAGTGAGAGCAGGACTCCTGTTGTGGGAAACTCTGGGCCATGGGCTTTCATACAAAGGGATTGCTTCCCATTGTGTTCTGTGCCATTCTGGGTAATGACTAGAGTGATGGGGGTCAACGGGAGATGACGCTTTGGGCTGGGTTTGGTGTGTTCTTCTTACTTTTTACTTTTTAAAGTAGATTTCAATGCCTGCTTGTAGAACATAGAGATTGCTGTTTGCAGGGTGCTTTATGGGAAGTATGTCTTTGCTGCTTCTTGATGTTTATTTATAGAGCGGGATTTCACACAAAATAGCAGTTACACTTTGCCTGGAAACCTGCAAGAAGGGGATTTGCTTGTGGAGCCTGGGAATGGAGGGTGGCTGAGAGGAGGGAAAACAAAGTCAGAGCAAGCATGGGGTTGGGGCTGGAGTGGGGCCAGGGCTGGTGCCCGCTAGTCTGGGAGGAAGCGGAAAGGACGTCAGGGCCTAAATGTAGTGCTAAAGGTTGTACTTGAGGCGGTGGTCTGGCTGTGAATCCTGGCTTATCCATTGTTCTTTGGGAAGCTATTTAACCTCTCTGTGCTTCAGTCTCCTTAGGTATGATATTGTCCTGGAAATTATGCAAGATGGTAGATATAAGACACTAAGGAGCAATATCTGGCACTGTTTTAGTTCCTGGGCTGCTCAACAAATACCATGAAATGGGTGGGTTTAAACCATGTGAA
Organism: Cabassous unicinctus; assembly: GCA_029593785.1. Taxonomy (NCBI): domain Eukaryota; kingdom Metazoa; phylum Chordata; class Mammalia; order Cingulata; family Chlamyphoridae; genus Cabassous; species Cabassous unicinctus. The sequence continues at coordinate 50,609 of JAQZBX010001805.1, read as the reverse complement.
TTTATTAGCTCATGGTTTTGAAGCCAGGAAAATGTCCAAATCAAGGCATCATCAAGGTAGTGCTTTATTCCCAAAGACTGACTGCTGGTGATGCTTGGCTCCTCTGTCATGTGGCAAGGCATATGGCGGCGCCTGCTGGTCTCTCCCTTCTCTTCTGGGATTAGTTGATTTCAGCTTCTTACGTCCTTTTTTTTTTTTTTTTTTT
>JAQZBX010001805.1:0-50304 GCA_029593785.1 Cabassous unicinctus | reverse complement strand
CACACCATGTAAGAGTCAACACCCCATGATTATTGCTAGTACTCCTTTAGGTGGGGCCTTAGCCAAACGCTTTGCTGGGAATGGGCATGCCCAGATCGTCCCTACTGCAGATGAGGCAGTGCAGAGAACCTGGGGGCTCCAGGGGGCAGGTGGGCACATAGAGGAGGAGCACAGAGGAGGGCAAGGCAGATTCCACATCAAGCCACTTGGACCAAGCTGAGTGTGGGCAGTGGCCAGGGAGGAAGGAAATCCCAGAGGAGGGGGCCTGGGCTAACTTCCTGAGCTCAGCAAAGAGGGGTGAGCCTATGTATTGGGATCCCATAGGGTAATGGCCACTGGATTTCCTTGGGGAGCTTGCTGTATGTGCAGCTAGATTCAGGCTGTCCAGGGTGAACTGTCAGGTGGGAGGGGGCAGGTCCCACTTGGTAGAGCTGTGACCGGGGCTGAGATGGTCAAAGCTGAAAGGAAATACTCTTCCAGTCTGGCATATACATCCCATTCTGCGGTCCCTGCTGGCTGAGCATCTGGGACGCTAATGTGATTGGTGTGAGGTCAGGTGAAGTCAGTTTCAGCCAATTTGGGGAATTTTTCAATGGTGCAAGTGGTGGTTAATGAAACACTGAATAGAGCACAGACAAGTAGACCCCTGGAGATGAAATATCTGGAAAGGTGGGAGAATGTGGATCAAGAACAGTAGGGAGGGAACAGAATGTGTCATTCCTTGTGAAGAGCAAGTCACTTGGGGATCATATACATTGCCCCTGCCAGGTTGACAGGTGTGGTGTTCAGAGCTGGCAGGCACACACAGAGGCATGACCAATAAGGACTGGCATCTGGTCTGTGGTGAAGTGGGCTGCTGTGGATGCCACTGGTGAGAGCAGCATCTGGAGCTCTCTGGCTGCTGGGAACACATCTGGCCCTAAGCTCCATGTCTTCACAACAACTTTGTGAGGGAGGCGCTTTTGTCATTGTCCACACTGTCCACCCAGGGAAAGGGCCATCAAGTATTCTGGAAGTCTGGGGTGCAAGCGTGTCCATCCCAGGAGTGGTTCCCAGGTGGATATAGGACATTAACATTTGCATGCAGGTCAGCTGATGAAATAGAAAACCTCATCTTATCAGGTGCAAAAGACACTAACTTGACAGCACTTTGGAGCATTGGAAGAAAAATAGAAGTACAGTTATAATTCAGAAGACAATTCAACTCATTCGTTCATGGAGCCACAAGCCATTGGTCACCCACTATATGCCCAATGTTTGTGTGTATCATGTGTTTTCTGGAAATACAATAAAATAGAAGAGGCAGTGGCTTTCTCCAGGAAGTTATAAGTCTTCTTCAATGCAAGGACACTTTGGAAGAAACAGCAAAACCAAAAACAAATTTTTTAAAAAATCTATAAAAATGCAACAAGAAGTAGAGTTGCTAAGGATGGGCAAAGGGTGAAGACAGACACTAGAGCATCAGCCCAGCACAGGGTGTTATTCCTTCTGTGGAACAGGTGAGGTATCTGGCGTGTGGCGAGGCACACGTCTGCTCAAGGACATGCGGTTAAGTGGCTGGGCTGAGACTCACCCAGCTATGACGGACCAGAAAGTCACTCTATGGACTGCTGTCCAGTCTGCCTGCCATTCCTTCGGTGAATTTCTAGACACCCTCAAAGACCCTGAGCTGGAGCTCTCTCCATTCACACTCCTCAGAATGAGCTTTCTCCTTTCCCCTGGTTCCCCTGGTTGGCATTACGGTTTCTTGCAGAGTTGGGGTTCTGCCAAGTTGTGCCCAGAAAACAGCCCTGCAGCTGTGCCTTGAGTGGGAGGTCAGAGGGACCAGAGCCAAGGCCATGTGGATGGAGGTTTACCAGACAAGAGGGGCATGGGCGGAGCAAGGGAGGAAGGGGTGATGGGACTCAGATAAGCTGCAGCTTTGGCCAAGACCCCTCCCTGTTGGTAGACTGTTGGGGACCACAAGTGGCATGGGCATTTCTGTCTTATACTGGGAGACTTTGGTAAGTTTGCTCTAAAATCCAAAGAAAAGTAACAAGCATGAAAGCTTCATGGCTGCCACTCCAACAGAAGAATACTGGGCAGGAATGCCTTCTGTTTTATGCAGAGGAATTGGATAAGTTAGGCATTGCCCAATCCGTCATTCAACACTGCTGACCTGGAGATAATTGTAAGAAAATGTCACATAGGATTGTTAAGTAGAGGCCGTCCTCCTTATTGGAGTATCCTGGACCCTCCACCATCATGGCTTTGCATGGAACAGGGATGTTATCATAACCTGATAATGCTTATGAAGGAACTCACCACTTATTAAATCAGTTCCCATCAAGCAGCCTCTCCCTTCTCATCCAGCCAAGGTCTTGGCCTGTCCTGCAACCGTAAACATGGCCTCTAAGTAAAGGGAAATTGCACATCTTGCAACACATCAGACGTTCAAGGTGTTGATGCAAACGAGGTTAAGAATGGTTTTATGTGGGCTTGAAACATTATGATTATTGGTTGTGTTGGCCTGATTAATAATTGAAGAAGACAAGATCTACTTGGCCTTGGGCAGGGGAGGCACTTTTCTGAGATGTTCTCAGAAAAGCTATCAAAGCTTATGAATATTTTTTGCAAAAATCCTTTTCTTCTCGTTGCTGTCAAAGTAAATTTTGTTGGAAAAATTATGCCAGCAAACCTACACAACACTCAGTTCATTCTTTGCGCTGAGAATTTAACACACATTTGTAATTATATCTAGATTTTTTTTAAAGATGAAATGATATCACCTTCATAGTTTTGGGTTTTCTTTTTAACACAAAACACAATTACATGTCCTTGTGCACATGTGCGCACACACATTATTTATTGTGACATTTGATTCCAGATTTAAGTGGATTTATTTTAACTGGGTTTCCCAGTATTCAACATCCTTTGGGAACAGTAATCTCCCATATTGAAATAAGTTCCTGGAGAATTTTACATCATTATCCTATAAGTCTTACGAGCAGAGTGACTTTGATTGCTCTGATTGTCTGGAACACCTCCATCTGATAATGGAGCAGTGAGCTCACTGCTCAGTCTTGGCAGCATGCTGAGCCTGGGGGAGTTGTCAAGCAAGTAAAAACCATGGCCTGTTCCATCAAATGGATGTTTGTCACTGGACAAACCCATATCTAGACCAGCCAAAGAGTGGGTATAGTAGGGTATCAGGAGCCCAATGTGATTTTCATCCCAGCATCACAATAACTGGGACCCCTTTCATGCTCAGATGTGGCTGGGGAGGATGATAAATCATGTGATCATGCCAAGTTCAATCAAGTGCTAAGGGTATGAGCTAGATGGGAAATGGTCATTGAGAAAAGTGTGGACTGCTGGAGTTGTATGGAGGTAGGATTGGGGCTGAGGCTCATGATAAAAATAGATGGTGGTGGGTGGTTCTGGTTTGGAGACTGACTGGCTGAGTTGTGACCCTTTGAGGGTGGGAATGTATCTAGTTTGCTCCTTTCTCTGTCCCCAGGGCCCAGAATTGTACCTGGGACCTAAAAGGTGCTCAATGCTTCTGCGGAGTTGGATGATGGTGGAGACATGCAGGGGAAGGATGGCAGAGTTTAAGTGGGAGGACATTGACCCACTGATTTAAGTGTAAGGAGCTTGACACCAATCAAGGTGGCCTCCAACAGCATTCAGAAGGTATGAAACCCAGAACTGACTGAGGTCACCCAGGGATGGGGTGAAGAAAGAGAAGATGAAAGGAGGATCCTAGAGTCATCCCATCATCCAGAGATCCAGATCAGGAAAATCTGTCTAGGAAACTGGGAATAAAGAGCAACAAACAATGAGGGTTCAGATACGGGTCCATAGTCTGGGACTGTTCTCAGCCACACTCTCCACTCTAGTGTATGCCAGAGAATGCAGTAGCTGGCTTTGTCAAGGGAAACGACTCCCATTACCACTTTCAGGGAAGGTGTCCTACCACATGAAGGACAGCAAAGAGATGCCAGTCCCCTCCGTGCTTTGCAGGTGTCAGGGTCGTGGCAAAAGCATGACTCACAAAACACTGGATGGAACAACATTGACTCACATAGAGAAGAGACAATGCAAGGTCACCTTTAGTAGTTGGCTTCAGTCCCCCATGGCCATGGGTCTTGGTCTGTGGCTGAGGCAGGGAGATGGTTTACCCATACCCCTCTCTTGTGTGCTAAAGGCAAAGGATCCTGATCCCTCCACACCAGGAAGAGATACAGCAGCAAGGGTAAACCAGATGCTGTAAAACACACTTAACTAGCCAGATTGTCTTCAGGGACTGTTTCCATAGGCTTGGAGCAAAATGGGAAGGAATGTGCCCACAGATCACTCTCTGCTATGGAATGTGCTTAATCTTCAGGCACTCCTGAGAAAGAATCCATTCCTTATTTATCATCCCTTCCTGGGCACCAGGCCAACACATCCATCCCCAAGCACAAGATTTTCTTGTGGGTCCCAGGAAAAGGTGGCAGGCGGCACTTGGACTGTTCCCTACCACAGGCTTGAACATAGTGGTAGCTTTGCCAGGGAAGTACAGGGCAAGAAAGAAGAGTGGAGGGATTCTGTGCATGTGTGAGGATCTGATTCTAATGATGGATCACACACTGCAAGTTGGGTGGAGGGAAAGTGAAGATTCTGTGGGATTTGGGGAGTGGGAGGTGTTAGTGAAATAGGTAAGGCCATTGGTTTGGAGTCTCAGTTTTGGAGAAGAATTGCTGGAGGCTGAGTGAGAAATCTCAGAGAGGGGGATTGTAACCATTGGCCAATTTGATGTAATTATGAATTCCGAAAATATAAGTAGATCATGCTAGTAAACTGATCTGTTAATCTGGGCATGATTAGGTTATGATTAGGGCATTGAGCCCCACCCCTTGGTGGGTGGGGAATCAAATATAAAAGGCATGGCAAGAGCAGGTTTTGAAAAGCAGTCTTTTGAGAAGCAGTTTTGATGTTGGAAAGAAGGCCCCAGGAGAAGAGAAGCAAGCCGTTAGCCTGATCGTCTACAGCTGACCTTGTGGAGGAAACAGGAGATAAGCCCAGAGAGAAGCACAGCCCCGGGAAGAGAGGAACCCCAGAAGCCTGAACCCTGGCAAACGCCGGCAGCTGCCTTGCTCTAACACGTGGCAATGGACTGTGGTGAGAGAAGAAACATAACGCTTTATGGCCTGGTATCTGTGGATTTCTACCCCAAATAAATACCCTTTGTAAAGACCAACCCATTTTTGGTATTTCACATTAGCACCCCTTTGGCTGACTACTACAGGGATCTAAGAATGGAGGTTTCAGAAAGGGTGCCATTGCAGGGACCAACAAGGAGGTTGAGTATGACCCTGTGAATGTGTGGCTGAATTGGGAGGGAGGACAGACTCATTAGAGCTGGGGAGGCAGAGAACTTGAGAGGACAGGGGTGGACATTGAAATCCACAGAGTTGCACAGTAGTGGTGGATGGAGACAGTGGCCCCGTGCGGGCACTGTCCATTGAGGAGTGATTGAATGGAAGGTATCCTTGGGGTTGAGCTTTGAAGGATGAAGTATGGGTAAGGATCAGGATGGATGAAGGAGCAGCTGTGAGTGGCTATATGTGCAGGAGAGGGGTGGCAGTGAGGAGACTGCAGGACTATAAGAAGCTCGCTTGGTCAAACCCACCCTTTGACCCAGGGTAGGCCCTTGTGGGCTGGTGTGGAGACAACAAGCATGGAAGACAGGACACCACTGGCTTCATGACACCCCAAGGGAGTCCCCCCATGAGGCATCTCCCCAAGTGCCCTTTATCCCACTGTAAGGGCTTGAGGTCACCCATGGAAGTCCAGCCCAGATCTCCAGTTCTTTGTGTCTATATAGGAACCCTTTCTTCTAGAAACTGTTTACATTGCTTCATGTAAGGTCCTGGAAATAACAATTCTCATTTGTCTCAGAGCATTTGCACTAGTCAAAAAATAGTTTCTAGTGATAAGAAAAGTTATTAATGCATGTACTCTGATTTTGACCTTTATCAGCTACATTGACTGTGCTTCATGCAAATATATTTAAACCAAGTCAAGGATGTAGCCTCATGCAAGGAGCATACCTGCTCCCTGCTAGGGCAGGATTTGTCAGTATCATTTTGTGAGCTGGACTTTTATAAAGTTCTGAGACATTGCAAGATTGGGTGTGTTTCTTGTCAGATGTTTCAGAGGTCAGGACTGCCCTCCAAAGAGCCCTATACTCACTAAACCACCTCTCCAATCCACCCCTGCTTGCTGAAGGTCAGCCACTGGCCACGTTTAGATGGACCCCTGCACATTCACTGCCTTCTGGGGGGTACAAGTTATACAAAATACTCATCCACTATCGCCAGCCCCCCTCCACCTCTCACTTATATATCTAGCTATCCCTGGTTTATATTCTGAGCCCACTGAGTACCCCCATGCCAACTGATGGTGAAGGCAAAGTGGCCAGGAACAATTCCTGAGGGAGGGCAGCTTGGTTTCACTGTGTTACCCTGAGATAACCTACTCACAATCCAAACTTTAATTTGGTTGGTTTGCTAAGAATAAGCTCATCAGAGACCATCCCTTCATAAAAATGCTGGTGGGAATTTACTTGGACTCTATTTGGGCAGACTTCTCTGCTTATACATAATATTGGAGAAATATAATCCTATGGTTGTTTGGTGATTTGAAACAAGACCACACTGATAAAAGTGCTAAGTCCCTGGTCAAATAATGGGCTTAGATAAAACTGTCCAATCCATGGAGATTGTTATTATTTTTATATTCAAATAACCATTGACTCTGCATGTTTCAGGAGCAGTAAGAGAGGGACCCTGTTGCAGTTACTAGGCTGTGTAACAAATCATCCCAAACTTGGGTACCTTCAGATATCAAGAGCCATTTATTATCCCTCATGGTTTCCATGAAATTCAGTAATGGCTCAGCTGGGTGATTCTAACTCAGAATCTCTCACAAGTTTGCATCTGATGTCAGCTGGGTCTGCCACCATCTGAAGACTTAACATAGCTCAGGGGCTCTTTACCACAGCTGGCAAGGTACTCCTGGCTGTTGACTGGGAATCATCACGTGTCATCGGATTGTCCCTGGGTGACCAGCCAAGAAAGGTCGGACAGAGCTCCAGTACCTTTGTGACTCAATGTTCTGAGAACTTTACCCCAACACTCTGCTGTACCCTGCTGGTCACACAACCAGCCCAATTCAATATGGGCAAATCATACAATACAAGAGCAGGCATCCCAGGACACCAGGGTCATTGCCAAAATTTTGGAGACTGGCTACCACCAGCCATTAGTAAATAAAGTTGTCCTTCAGGCTTACATCTTTACACCCCCGAGAGATTTTTAAACAGTTTTTTATTCTGTTTCATGCGTTTAATTTTGTGCACACACATAAATATGTATACACACATACATATCTGTGTATATATACATGAATATATCCATTTCTATATATATATATATAGAATACTAGTAAAATAAACATGTTATTTAGATACTTAGGAAACAGTTGCACTGTACATTAACTGCAAGACAAAACAGCTGCATTTATCCCATCATTCTTATAACAAAAATGAAGATTTCTGCTGACTCTTGCTCTTGACGTTAACAGGTCTTCTTAGATGACTAAATATTTGGGTCTTGAACTGGCTGCCTGGGTGTCTGGCTAGGAGATTTGGAGTTAAGACCGTTCGTGTTTACAGGTCCAACTTGAGGAAGATGGCGGAGCTTCATGGTGCAGTTAGGTTTCTCAATCAAAACATACTTTATCTGCTGGGCTTTTGTGGGGGGGGACTGGAAGGGAAGGGGCCTGTGCTGGGTGCTGTGATAAAGTCTGTGGCCCAGGCTGAGGTTGTCCACCAGCTGTGGAGCGGTGGGGGCGGCAGCGGCCCAGCCTTCCTGAGGAAGCACAAGGCGAGGCACCTTGGCACCTCCCACACCCCAGCTCCGCCTTCATGACACCATGAGTGATGGGACAACGAGGACACAGATTTTTTAGCACATTCACCATGCCCAGCCCTCTCCCTTCTTAAGTCTTGTTTCTTTTAAGGAAGAGAGAGGGATGGCCTCCTGCTGAGCCCATATGCCCTGACCTACCTGGGGGTCCCCTGCCCAGTGGGGTGTTGGGTGGTGAGCTCTGTCCCCATAGTCTCCTGCTCATCAGTAGAGGACTTCAGGCTTTGTCAACATCTGCCCCTAATGCAGCCTCAAGGGGGCTCTGGGGGAAGGATCTTAGTCTGGGCAGCACACAAGGACAGTCCAGGAAGCTCTGACAACCCTGAGTGCTCTTTCTTCCCCTTGCCATAGTGCATGTGCAACTGGTTGGGAGGGATCATGAGAAAAGTGTAGCATCACTCATGCCCATCACCAGGAATTCCTTCTAATTAAAAAAGCCACCCCAGCTCCTGGCCTGGGCTGTTGCAGTGGGTTCTGTAAGCCAGGTGTGCATCCTTCCTTGGAGAACAGCCCCTGGCCCTGAGATTCAAAGGAAGGGTCATTCTTTCTGGCCAGTTTCTTCATGCCTATAAACTTCTTTTGATATCAGGCTAAAGCAATTTGAAGATGCTCAGGCTGCCTCATTTCCCTGAGTACAGCTCAGGTGGTGGGCAGTGGTCCCTCAGACCCTCTTACCCCCTGTGGGGCCAAGTGCAGGCTTGTTGGCTATCAAGGACACAGGGAAGTAAGTAGTGTACATTTTCAAGTTCTGATGAAAAAGATGACAGTGGAGGGACCTACTTTTCCTTCCCAAGAACACCTAGGTCAAGGAAAGCCCAAGATAAAAGGCTGCCTGCATTCAGCAGCACTCTTTAGGTTACAAGGGAGAGGGAATCAGAGCCAAACTGCCTTAAGCAAAGAGGCCACTACTTCACACACCAAACTGAAGTGTGCAGGGGTAGAATGGTGGGATTCAGGTTCAGCTGGATCTAGGAGCTGGAAGGATGCTGTGTACAGATCTCCAGGAGCTCCAGGCTTATATCCTTCAGCTTCGGGGCTGATGGAATGGTGGACAGACAGCAAGTGTCCCATCACATGTCTCTAAGTTTAATGTCACTGGCATTTAATGTCTTTGAGTAAAGGTCACACAGCCAGCCTCTTGCCCATCACAACACTAGGAGGATGGGCAACTCTGATTGGTCTGGTGCAAGTGTACCCCTTTCTAGAGCCAAGGGGTCTACCAAACCCAAATCATGTGGTTTCAGGAGTAATTTTCCAAAATGGGAAATGGAGATGCTGACTGAAAAACCAGGCCTGGATGCTGGGCATGCAGAAAACCTGCTGTCTATTCAGGTCCCCGAGCTTAAGGGCCTTAAGGGCCTCCTGCTCTGATGACCATTTCAGCCCTGGGACCCTTCTTTGACCAGGACCTAATGCAGAGAAGCTCACTTAAAAAATAGATAAATGTGGTTCCAGTGGGATCTTGGCCTGCCACTTCTCCCTTCACTGGGATGAGCCTCCTGGGAGCAGTGGGAACCCTTTGCACTTATCCCAACCTCCAAATTTTCCAGTTCTGGTGAGGCTGCAAGGCCTTCCAAGAGTGGTGTGATGACAAGATCAGCACTGGAAACCCCTTTCTTAATATCCCACCCCTGCCACCAAGTGCTTCTCTACCTGGGAGCCTCATAGCTTCTTGTCCAGTGAGCCTAAGGGACAGGGTATTTCAGGGGCATCTCTGGGGCTCCTGCATTGACTGCAGTGGCCAAGTCCATTTGGAGGGATGTAGACATTATAAAAGTTATCAGAAACGTCAATGAACTTCCTCAACATCTTCTGACACCAACTACCAATATTGCAGTAACCAAATCAATTCAATTCAGAGTTTATCTGTTAGGCAGGCACCAGTTGCAAGTTCAGGGGCTCAAGTCACCCACACTTCAGACTGACTGACTACAGATTCAGGGATTCCTTCCACCCCCTCGGGTTCAATAATTCTCAAGGACGACTCACAGACCTCACCGAAAGCCCTGTACCTACACCATTGTTGAAAAGACTAGCATTTTTTCCATTGAATTGTCATGGCACACTTATCAAAATTCAGTTGGACATAAATGTAAAAGTTATTTTCAGGATTCTCAATTCTATTCCATTGATCCACAAGTCTGTCCTTATGCCAATACCGGACAGTCTTGATTACTGTGGCTTTGTAGTAAATCTTGAAATTGGTAAGTCTGTTCTTTTTCAAGACTGTTCTGATTCTTCTGGGTCCCTTGCATTTCTCTAGGAATTTTAGTATTAGCTTGTCAATTCCTGCACAAAACAGTAGTTTGGATTTTGATAAGGATTGTGTAGATTCTATAGATCACTTTGGGGAGAATTGCCATCTTACCAATATTAAGTTTTCCAATCCATGAACATTGAAGCTCTTTCCATTTATTTAGGTCTTCTTCAATGTCTTTCTATGATGTTTTATAGTTTTCAGTGTACACATTTGCACTTCTTTTGCTAAATTTATTCCTCAGTATTTTGTTCTTTTTGATGTTAAAAGTGTGGGGTATTCTGTAGTGGAATGAGTATGGACTTTTTAATCCCACAAATCTGGGTTTAAATTCTGCCTCTGTTACTGACCAGTTTTGTAATCTTGAGCAAGATACTGGCTTCTCTGGACTTCTGTTTCCTGCTCTGTAAATTAGGCATAAAAATTCATTCCTCCTGGTGTTCGTGACAATCACCTTGGAAAATCGTGAAAGAGCACAACACAGTTTTAATAAATATTAGTTTTTTTTCCTTCCTGTATTAAATCTGCAGTGAAAAAACTATTTTTGCTCCAATATGACATACTACTTTTATACACTAAATCAAAATACTTTCAAAAAGGAAAAAAAAGGTCTGCTTTTGTACTTTAGATATTTTAAAATATTTTTTGTTTTATTTTCTCTTCAGTGATATAATTTTATCTATTTATAATCCTAAACTTTCCCCTCCCCTCAAAAAACTGGTATCTTTTAGTTTCTTCAACCTAGATCCAGACTTATTAAAGAGTCTTATCTCTTTAACATACTTATTAAATGATCTTATCTCTTCAAGGTAGCACTAATACAACTTACTTAATTTAATACCTCATTATTAGCTCATATTCTCTTAGAAGCATGGAATTTTATCAGAATCTCATTTTTCCATGTATGAATCTCTATATCTATGTATTTATATCTATCTATCCATCTATCTATTATCTATCTATCTAGCTATCTCTATCTATCATCACCCTATTTAAGAAGCCTGGGCTCTGTATTCCCTTTTTTTAAATCCAGAGTTTCTTATCATGCATAGGACTCTCAGATTTCAGAAGGGGTCTAGTTTGCTGTAACTACTATTATGCACTGGTTGGCTTCAACGACAGGAATGTATTGTCTCAGAGCTTTGAAGGACAGAGGTCCAAAATCAAGGTATCACTGGGCCATGCTTTCTCCAAAGTCTGTAGCGTTCTGGGGGTGACTTGCTGGCAATCCATAACTCGATCTCTGCTTCCGTCACATGGCCACCTGCCTCCTTCTGATTCCTCCTGTGCCTTCTACTCCTCCTGCTCAGACCTCTGCTTCTTCATCTAGATTTCTTCTCCTTATAAGGACTTTAGTCATATGGATTAAGGCCTTCCCTGATTCAATTGGGAATTATCTAAATAGGGTCTTTGAAGATCCTACTCATGAATGGGTTCACACTTAAAGGACAGGGGTTAGAAGTTGAACCTTTCTTGTTGGGGTCATGATCTAATTCCCAACAGAAGGATAAGAAGGGCTTGACTACCTGGTCTTGAGAGGATTGGTCCAACTTCCCTTCATGTGTCACTGGACATGGCAAGTCGGGGTGACAAAGTATGTGGAAGCCCCACCAGTGCTCAATTGAATGGTCTTGTAAAAGCAAAACCTTTCTTCAGGAAATTTGGGTTTCTGCCCAAAGTTAATTGGATACAGGGGCTTTTCAACAACACTGGGGACCACTGCTGTTAAAAGGAAAACCAAATGCTGGTGGAGAATTCCAGCAACATGAGCTGAAAAGCTGAGTCTCACTAATGACCCCTGAGAGAATTTGAAGACCATACACTATTCTGATTTTACATGTGATATGTGGTTTCACTTCTTTGAGAGCTAGGAATATGATGGCTCAGTACTCATTGTCAACAGCTTTCCCAGTGTGGGTCATTGAAGTTTGTGATTTTACACTGGAAATGCAATATGCATTCTCATATGGAGCAGAATTTGTCATATGCCTGATGCACAGACAAGTTATTTAAATAAACACCCAAAGCTCTCAAAATCCTCATTTGAAGTTGGTTTCCTCACATGGTGATATCACATCCTAGACCTTGAGGAGCACAACACTAGGCCATGGACTCTTGATATTCATGAGACTTTCTCTTTTAAGGAGAGATGGAAGCCTTTCCTGATTCTTTTCACAGTGATATGTGGTCAGAAGAGGCCAGAGGCATGAGGGTTTGCATTCTCTCATTCTCAACCCAAGTGACACAGAGTGTATTACAGGCAAGTAGTGAAAGGAATTTAGTTTCATTCACCACTGTGCACAGCTGCTGCTCTAGGTAGTCTTCATTCCATGTCTTCATTCCATGAACTGGCAATTATGAGATTATCATGAGCATGTAAGAATGTCCCCCAAAAATGAGAACTGTAATCCTGACCTGTCCTGTCCTAAGCATTTGTCTTAGTTTGCCAAAGGGTTGCTGATGCAAAGTACCAGAAATGGGTTGACTTTTATTATGGGTATTTTATTTAGGGGAAACTCTTACAGTTCTGAGGCTATGAAATGTCCACATCAAGGCATTAGCAGAGATGTTTTCCCAACAAAAGTCATCTGCTGGGAGATCCTGTAGTTCTACTATGTGGAGAGGCAAGATGATGAGTCTGCTGGTGTCTCTCTACTTTCTTCTGAAGTTAAACTGTGAGCTATCAGGCATCTCTCCTTGGGCCTCATCTCCTTGAACCTCTCGGGGCTTCTCTGCCTTTCTGAAGTTGTTGATGAATTTGGAGTCCTGTCTCTCACATGGCCAGGTCAAAATGGCAGAGCTCTCTTTTCCTTCTGTGTTTCTCTCTGTGTGTTTCATTTTTATTAGACCAAGCAAGAGGGAAGAGACCCAAGCTGGCTCACGCTTCTCTGACATAGTCCAATCAAAAGGGTCTCACACCGACAGGAATGGATTTGTTCAAATGTAATCTTTCTCTTCGGGGATTCACCAAACTCACAGTATTTATGATTTTAAGGTTAATCATCAGAAGTAATGCATATGAGGTGTATCATACCCTTCCAGATTAACTAGCTTTGCAGAGTATCCCCAATATGCAAACAACGGTTTCTTCATGCCTTGTCCAGGCAGAGGTTGCTTGCTGGTGGGAGAGAAAACAAGAAAAAGAAGCATTTTTGATAGAACAAGCAGTGACTGCTCTCCTGTCATTTAAAAATTCTACCAGACAAGGTGAAAATCTTTTTGAATAGTTGATGTCAATTGTATCATTAATTTTAATGATTTGGAACAAAGCATGTTTCTAATACAAATAGCTGCATTTAGAAGCCCCATAATCACTATCTCACTATACCCTCTCATCTCCCCAGATTTGGTGGGAAAGAAAATGACCCAAAGTTAGGCATCAGGGAGGAAAACCTCAAAGGCCAGTGAATCATCTGTTCACTGGCTTTTGGTTGGTTTGCTGCCTAAGAATCTGATGTTGGCTTTCTGTCCATCAGTAATCAGTGCCAACAATAACACCAGAACACTTTCTTGCTCCTCTAGATAATGTTTTATTTGCTCCCTTATTCCTCACAAATGACACTTGATATGATGCCAATGTTGACTCTAACATTTCTTTAAAAATGAATAAATACAATTGGAAGATGTTATTCACAGAAATGTCACCATATTTGCTACAAAAAAGAAAGGATCGAGTGCCTTGCTGTCTATTAAGTACTGTTTTTATCCTTTATCCATGAGATTTCCACAGTCCATGGGGCTATTTGGGCTCTTCAATATCAGCTTAGAAAATCTGATGTTTCTAATTGGTAAACAAAAAGAAATAGTTTTCTTCTTTTTACCTTGGTCTTAATTCAAGTAATATATGCCATCCCAATTATAGAACATAAAATCCAAATGTACTATCAATATCAAGATGCTCACAGCATCACTCTTTAGACATGACTTCCACCTCTGGCTACTCAAAAGTGTTTTGTTAAAGCATAGCTATTTAAAAATGCTGATCATATCAGCCATGTCTATCAAAATATCAGTGCCCTGCTGTACAGAGAATGACAAGTTACAGAATGTGGATTTTATACCCGGAAGTCTGTTCTGTGAAAGACCCATTTCCTACAAAGCAATATAAATTACACTCATGATCTGACACTGAGAATCAGAACTTGTGCTAGGATACCAGGGAATCCCAGAGGACATGTTTCTAATTAGCAAAGAAAAACTGAAAATGGAACAAGGTGGCTTACCAGCTCTTCTCTAAAACAGAAAGAAAGAAAGAAAGAGAGAAAGAGAGAAAGAAGGAAAGAAGGAATGAAGAAAAGAAGGAAAGGGAAGAAAAGAAACAAGAGAGAGAGAAAGAGAGAAAGAGAGAAAGAGAAAGAAAGAAAGAAAGAAAGAAAGAAAGAAAGAAAGAAAGAAAGAAAGAAAAAGAAAAAGAAAGAAAAAGAAAAGAAAGAAAGGGAAAAAATGAGCTTTCTCAAGTTAGCAAGCATGCTAAATAATTTAAGGATTTTTGAAAAAGAAACATATCTATCAATATTCCTATCTAGATAGAATATTTACATATTTCATATATTCATGTATATTACAAATTGTTTTATAGTTTATATATGTAGCATGTGCTTTGCTTTGAATACTGCACTTCTATATATAACGTGTTAAAACTCTTGAAAATTACTTATCCATTCCATTTGGGACCTAAAATTTTGTGCCTGTAGATCCTACATCCTTTGCATCATTTATCAAGCATTAGCCCTGGGTGATGGCTAAGATATCGTGTATGTGATACTACTGACCAGCAAGAGCTAATGAAGACATTTTTTCTGCCACCAATTACTAGATTCTATTTAGCAGCCGTCAAGTTTATTTCAGGCTCTAAGCTACTCTGCACGCAAATCTATTTGTGTGGCTGACTGCATTTGTGACAAGAAGCTGGGGAAGAGAGTGTAGAGACAGGGTCTCCAAGGCCAGATCAGCTAGCTTCAAATTCCAGCTTTGCCCCTTACTAGCTGTTGGATCATCCACAACTTAACCTCTCTGTACCTCAGTTTCCTCTCCTAGAAAGGTTGATGATAATACCCATTTTATGGGATGGCTGTGACAGTTGAATATGTTAATATATGTGATGTGCATGGTTCATGTTGCCATGTGCTATAGGCTATACTTTATGGAGTTAAAGCGAAATTCCACTTGTGGTCTCATCCCGGTAAGTATTATGCAGCAAAGCAAATATTGCTGGTACTCCAGGCACACCTTCTGGACACTTGCTTCTGCGAGCCAAAGCTTCCTCTAGCTCATATCTGCGACTTTCTACCTGGGAGCTCTTTTCCTGCAGTGACATGCAAGGCAAGCTGCAAGGGCCTCCCTGGTTAAGGATGGCTAAGGACTTGAGGTACAAATGCCCCAGCTTCCTTGCCTCTTGGGTAAGAGAGCTCCAGGTGTATGTTCCATGGTTTTACAGAGTTGTCTAGCAGGGCTGAGCCCCAGCTGCCCCTCCCCCCTGCAGAAACTAGCTTTAATAACACTCACTTTCTTGGCTTCCTTCTGTTTCCCATGTTACTCCCTACTACCTTTCCTACACTTTCTGAAACTGCCCCCCAAATAAACTATTTATACTCAAATCCATGTCTCAGGATCTGCTTAGGGAAGTCTTGGGCATCTATCATGGATACAGAAAAGGATATTGAAAAGGTAGGACTGGTCTGTGTTCTGTGCTTCTGTCCTTGTCACCAAGAGAACTCTGTCCTCAGGGTGTGTAAGAGTAGGAGTGATGTGTCACCCTGGAAGGCAGTGTCCATGGGAATCAGTTTTGTTCATGCATCCACCTCGCTGCTCTGATTCACAGAGCATCCTGGCCTCTTTGGAATGAATCACTTTCCAGGCATAGATAGCAACAAATCTCAGGGAGACAGAATCTCTCAACTCCTCACAAATGAGCCTTCTCCTATGGGCTCTGGTGGGAAAGCATATGACTTTTTAGTAGCACTCATTCATTTGACACCAGCAGCTGTATTAGTGAGTTTTAAGACCATGGTCATCTCATCCAAAATCTTTCTCAAGAACCTGCTAATGTGCCTTTCAAGATCAAAAGTATACCTACCATGGTATATTACCATTTGGCTTCTGGTTAAGAAGTCATGAAAGAAAAGTCCATGGGACTGTCCTCTCCATTCAAGGTCACTGAAATAAGAGTACCTGCAACTCTATTGTAAGATGCCATCAGATATGTTCCTCTGATGTATCTGAGAAGCATATTATGGGGGGTTTTGTTATTGCATTTATATTGATTCTACTTTAAGCTCAGACAAATTCAAATTTTCAGTGGATATGAACTTTGACAAAATTAGGCTCAGTGATCATTCAAAATGTCATAGAATTATGCATATCATGCTTGTTTTCAAATCTCAGGGGCCCTTTATTTTGGATGTATGAATGATTTTTGCCCCTGGTTTCATGTTCAAGTTCAGTTTGGTGACCTTCGAGTGAGGCTGGTGAGCAAATCTGGCCCCATCCTTTTGTCTCAGCTGCTCCTTCCTTAGGTCAGTGGAGGAAGACTGGCTTGTCTTGCCAGAAGGGCTTCTGAAAGAGTTAGAGATCTATTTGGGGGATAGGAATGGGTATTTATCATCCAGGGCATCACAAAGCCATATGCCAATCTCACAGGATTGGTTAACCAACTAACTGAACACACAGGTGAAAGGAAACATTAGGAGAGAAAAGAAATAAAACCGGGAGGAAGGCCAGTAACCCAGACACCAGACACATATTTTGATGCCCGGAGCTGGCTGGAAGCTCAGCAGCAGCAGTGCAGAGAGGGACGCACAATCAACAACATGACTCACAGTGTCCAAGAGATAAAAATAGATCAGGGACTCATGAGGAGCTCTTCTATTTCGGGTCCTGAGATAAAATGCAAAGTTCCCATGGAAGCAACATTGTGCTGCAATGAGCAAGGTCCCCCAGTGGGGACCACCTCCTTCCCAGCTCTGCAGACTCCCTGACTCTGTTCTGGTCTCTCCGCGACACTCTGTATAATTCACTGAGAAGATTCATGTTCTTCCCACCCCCATTCTTAGGTAGAGTGTAAGTTCACAATGACAGGGGCTTCACCTGCCCCATTCCCTGATATACCCCCTGACCCTTAAAGCAGTGCCCAAGACAGGGTGGATACTCTGCATATTTGTTGAGTGACTGGATTGAAGGAGTTTCTACAGGATTGTTTCTTACAAAGTAGATCCCTGGGATCTAGCAACAGTGATTTTAGGCTTGCAGATATTCTTGGGCGGAGCTCTCTGCAGGCTGTTTCAGTTCAACGTAGATCATAGCAGACCCAGCTCAGGTAGCAGATAAAGATGCCATAATAAAGGACCACATAAAGGGACCACACAAATCATGAAAAGGTTTAAAGCAGTCCATTGAAAGACAATGGAGGATGATGGGGATCAAGGCAAAGCAAAGGAAGCCCATGAAATGCAGACCTCAGCCTCACTCTGGCAGCCAGTGGGCTGGCCCATCCTACCTCTGCCCCAGGTCCCATCTGTGACTGCGAGACCCTGTGGGGTACTGAGTCCTGGGGTTGTAGTGTCCTGTTTTGAAGCACAGAAATTCTTAGTTTTCTCCAGAATATACCAAGATCCAAAATTTTACATCTGTACTTCATGAAGAACAGCTTGTTAGTCAAAGAAAGCAGTGAGGCTGCAGCACAGAAAGTTGGAGAGTGTCTCAAGAGCTGAGGTGGAGAATTAGACATGCTGGGTATCATAAGCTATGCTAAGGCCTCTGGTCTACCCCAGGAGCAGTGAAAAGTCACTGAAGGATTTTACTCCAGGAGGTCCCAGGATCAGTTGTATTTCTAGAAGACCTTTGTTCCCTACGAGTGGATGGGAGGAGAATTAGCAGAGTTTAAGTGGATTGGATGAGGGATGATAATCACTTGGTCTAGGGTGGCAAGGGAATCAGGTTGAAGAATCGGCAAGACTTGTCGAATGATTAGGTTTTGATGAGAAGGTAAAAGTAGACTTCCTGGAATCACAGCTTTATGGGTGTGGTAGGACTGTTTTGTGTTCTGTGCATCTCTCCTAATCACCAAGCAAATTCTGTTCCCAGCATAAGCAAGAGCTGGGATGATGTGGACAGTAGGATAGGTATGAACAGTTGGATAGATGTGGTGTCATTCAGACACAGGGATGGGATCTGATACTTCTGAGACATCCTAGTGGAGATTTTTGTGGGTCTGGTGGTCAATGGCACATGAACAATAACTGAGAACCATGGACTATGTGGAGATTAGAGTGTAAAAAGGATTTAAACCCAACACTTAAAGTTTGGATGACCTGGCAAAGAAGAGAGGGTAGGAAGACCTGGAGAAGGAGCAGAGAAAACCAGGAGAAGGTGGGATCAGGGAAGCCTGGAGGGAAATCATCTCCAGGAGGAGGAAGCTTTCAACAGATTAGATGTTCCTGAGAGGTCAAGCATGAAAAATGTCCATTTGAGTCAGTGATGTTTAGTCTAGTCCTTTTATTGGAATGGCAGGCAGGGATCAGATTTGTTCCTGCATATCCATGCCCTGGGATCTTCCTTCCTTACTCAACTCAGCAGCTAAATTTGGATGGATTTTAGGATTCCACATGGATTTCTTATACCTCGGTGTTTGTTTCTTTAGTGGCATGGCAATATTAATAATAAAATTTAAATTTAATAACATCCCAGGCAATCTGCACCCTTATTTGTTGTTTCATATTTTCCTTAACTCATCTGAGTAAGATGTTTCTCCTAATAGTTGATACTTCTCAGCACTCTCCTTAGGAGCGCAAATCTTAAGACATGAGGATATCATAGGGCCAGAGCTTATTTTAGGAGTTCAGAACTCTAAACACCGAAGGCAGAAGCCAGACCTTACCCTTGTAGCCCTTGAGAGTTCAAAAAAAATTCTATAGATAGTGAAAAGCAACATGTCATTAAAAGAGTTTCAGAGTTTCTCCAGTGTCTCTCCCTATCCTGCTAAATTTTGTGGCCCAGTGGTAACCAGAGGCAGCCTTTAGAACAACATTGCTTAGGAGAAATAATTTCTTTTAACTAGGCCAGAATAATGTGTGCCAGGATGGCAAAAATAAAAGTGGGGCTCTGATAGAATCTCAAATGCTGGCTCTGCAGTCTGGAGTATGATTTTGTCCCCCTACCTCCAACCTTCCTGGCCTTGATTTATCCTAATTGCTTCCATTTGGCCCAACCAGGTTCCATTTGTAATTAACCTCAGGCAGGTATTTTCCATTTAGGTCAAGGCAACTACAGTTGGATGCACGCTCATTGTCCAGTATTTCCAGGTTAAGGCTCTGCCAACCCAGGTGTCTATATCCTTAGCAAATATTAAGATAAAGGGCACATGGGATAAGATAGAAACATTTATCTAAAAATTGTCATCTTTCCAAGCAACAGCATTCCCACATACCCAGAAAGGGAAAAGATAAGTGTTATGACACATTCAAGTTGTCAGGAAGCCAAGTCAGGTTTAAGAGAAAGAAATTTCTTCCCAACGAAATAGAGGGCAGGACAGCCATCCCCACCGTTGCCAGACTTAGGGCACCCAATGTTCTGTTACATTGTCACTTTGTTTTTTCCCTTGAAAACTGGAGAACTAAGATCTTACTTGGTAAAATTTCAAAAATTCAGGTCTGCTGAAGTCAAAAAACATCAACACCCACCAGAAAAGGTGACACATCAGGTCCCTACCTGGAAGCCCCACAATGGCTTCCCATGTTGCTGGGGAGGAGCCATGGCCCTGGTGGACACCATTCAGGGACTGACTGCTCCCCATAAGTGAAAGTGCCCATGGGCTTCACTCCATGGCTTGGTGAAAATTTGTTGCTGCTGTGACTTCTGGGAAGTGGCTATTCCTGGGTCTGACCAGGCAAATGAGCATGCACAAGCTCCTGGAAGTGGCAGGGGCCTGGGCTTTGTGGCCCCAGGTCACACATGAGGGCCATGGTTCCAGTCAGCCATTCGGGGAGAGAAGTTGGGCAGGGGGCGAGACAGCCTGCAGTTCTGCAGGGACTTTTAGAAGAAAAGGAGGATTTGGGCTAGAGGCCCAAGTATCTTAGCTGGACCTCCTCAAAAAGCCACCCTGAGCCAAAGATTCAGGTGCCTGCAGCTTACTTGGGAGTGATTCCAGGGAGCCCTGGTACGGGGTGAGGAAGGCGGCAGGGACAGGAAAGCAGCCAATAAATTGCTCGTTAGCAAGCAGTGACTGCCATTGGCAATGGAGCTCAATCCTGCTAGAGAATTAGGGGAGACAAAGTGGAACCTCTCTGGAATTAGGACACCCAGAGGTTAAAGCTCGCGGGTTTGTCCTCCACCTCCACCCTTTGTGGCCCAGGCTGCTCTTGGGGATGTTTGGCTCCAGCCTACCTGGTACCTGGACTGAGATAATGCACTTGGTGCCTTGCAGTAGGAAGCTTCCAGTATCTACCGCAGTGCAGAGTGCCCAGATGTGCAGGCAGGAGACCATCAGCATCTTTAACACTAGGAATGCCTGCATTTTTTCCAGCCCATTCTCCAAATAAGACTCCATGTCAGTTTGACACTGGCTGGTGAGAGCCTGGCTTTTCTGGAAAAAAGCTATTTGAAGCACACTCCATAGGTCCCTCCTTTGTTTGTGTAAAGCCCTGCTCTTAGCTTATCCCTCTGCACCAAACAGGAATCCAGACCTTTCCCAGTCTGACCTACTATAACCAAGGAACCCAAGCCTGGGCCAGCTTGCCAGATGGGTAGAGGGAGGAAAACTGGCAGGGCCTATGGGGTATGTACCTTTTCAGCATACAAAGGCAAGGGTCACCTAAAGATGCAGATTCTGCCAGGGGCTTCTGAGGATAGGGCATGGGGGATGGGGTCTTCTCTGCTAGAGGTAAGACAGTGAGCAGCTTGTGGGGGTGAGCAAGCTGTGTGGAGCCGGGCCAAGCCTTCTCCACCATCAGACCAAGAGGGGTGCACTCAGCAGGGGCCTCCCACCTGCCATCTGTCTCTGCCCTGTCCAGGACATATGGTGGGCACAGTTTGCCTGGATTCATGACTCCCATGCAGGACACTCATCATTAAGAAGGGTCCATGTGCCACCTAGGAGGCACATGATTCCATTAAGTCCAGGGACCCTACTCAGGGGAGATTGCGTTTCTGCAGGGACTTACATCATCAGGAACAGGAACTGTCTCTCAAGAGACCCTGCGGCCCAGAGGGAGAGCTCCAGGTAAACCTGGGAAATTGTGCTGTGGCTCAATCCAAGGCATATAGTGTGGTTCTAAGAACAACAAAAAAAGTCAAAAAGAAAAAGTCTGTGCCGTAATTAATAGCAATATATTATATATTTGAATGTGGCTAAAGGGGGAAATTTTAGGTTGTATATATGTTACTAGAATTATATTTATATATATGACTGTACAACACAAACAGTGAACCCTAATGAAAACCATGGTCTATGGTTAATATTAAAATTATTATAATATTCTTTTATCAGTTGTACCAAAAGCACCATACTAATACAAAGTATTAATAATAGAGGGGTTAATGGGAACTCTGTGTTTTCTGCATGATTTTTCTGTAAATATACAACTTCTGTAATAAAACAAAAAGTGCCTGAGAAGAAGAAGGGATAAAACATAGATATGCAAGGTGGCAAAAGGTTAAGAGAGCAACCTGATAATTGTTAATTATCCCATCATTAGATGGGATCAGTGGAAAATTAAAATGAAGGGGGATAATATTTAAATATCAGATAATTTAAAGGACCCAATGAAGGAAAAGGTAGGTGAAGTAAATGAGATTTAAAATAAAACTTCAAACAAACAAACAAACAAAAACAATAACCCAGAAACCACAAAATTAAGAAGAAAGCCTAAAAGTTTATTGTATTTTAAAGTAAAAAACAGAAATTAAATGATCACACACAAGTCAAAACAAGACTAGGAATTGAAAACTAAATAAATACAGTTCTTCAAAATTTTTAAAAAGATAAGAATGTTCCCATCTCCCATTTCCCTCCTTTGCTGTTCCCCCACAGGCATGCTGGAATAATCATGAGAATTGAAGAAAAAAGGAAATAAATAGAGGTGAAAATAAGGAACTGAAAGATTCAATAAATAGCATTAGTATCAGGTCAATAAGAAATAAAAATGTAATTGCCTGAATGCTGAGGTCCACAGAATACATTCATAGTGATTTTGAAATGTAACATGGAATGAAATGACCTTAAATAAAATGTATGAAGAATTCCACAGGTCTGAGGCATAAAACTCTCTGGAGTGTGATGTTCCAGGAGCCGTGGTGCAGACAAATGATCTCAGAGTTTACAAGATGACACACTATAGGTATAATTTATTTAGCAGAGAAATGGAGTCAGTGTACATATATAATGCAATATTTGTAAATCTCGATTTCCAGTTTCTGTTAAACTGTTGACTTCTTTTCCTTCTCCGTATGATTGTTTAGAAGACATACTTTTAATTTATATCTTTAGGTATTACCCTTAAGATTTTAATATGCATTACTCAAAGTACAAGTTCTTAAGTTTATGCTGTCTCCATCCTTCTCCTTAATAATAAAAAACACCAGGATGTCTTGTGTTATTGTTCAGCATTTCAGTTCCATCTCACTTTTATATCACCAGTATTCATCATTATTATTGTCATCCTTGTCACAGTTTTCTACAGTCAACACTTATTTAAGATTACATATATTCTTCACTCACTTTCTACCTTGCATTTCATTTCTACTGTCTGTGATCAATTTCTATTTGTCTGGAGGACATACTTTAGTATGCCTTTTAATGAAGATCTGTCAGTGGTTAATTCTCTCAGTCTTTGATCAAATGAATTTGTTGTCATTTGGAATGATAGTTTAACTAGGTATAGAATTCTTGGTTGAAAGTGTTTTCTCTTGAGAACTTGAAACTTATTTTCTTGTGGTTTCTATTGCTGTTGTTGGGAAATCTACCCTTGTTTCTTTTTTGTTGGTGTTTCTCTTTTCCTATAGGGAAACTATATTTTTCTCTAGTTTAGATCATATTTTTATAATTTGTGTTGCATAGTTTCACTACAAGATATATAGGTATGGAATAGCTTTCATTTACCTTGCTTTATGTGTTCCTGAATCTCCCAGTTTACAGCATTCATTAGTTCTGATAAATCCTCAAATCTCTTCAAACATTGCCTCTTCCCCATTCTCAATGTTTTCTCATTCTGGAACTTCCAGTCTATTCTTCTGGAATTTTTAATAGTTGAATGAGGGACATTCTTAGTTTTTCCTTCCTACCTTTTAATCCATATTTCATATTTTCCATTTTATGCTGAATTCAAGGTAGTATCATCAGTTCCATATTCCAGTTCATTAACTCTCTCATCAGGTATTCCTGATATACTTGTTAACCCACCCATCATGTTTTTAATTCAATATCTATTTTTATTTCTTGAAATTCATATTTGTCTTGTCTCTTTTAATGATATATTGTTTCCTTGAAACTTTGGTTCCTTCTTGTATGTCCTAAATACCTTAGAGTTTTATTTTCTCACATCCATCTTATTGTTCCATTATCTGAGTTACTTGGGAAACTGCTTTATCTATTACTCAGGCTCATTGTGGATTCTTTCTCTATAAATTTTAAATTTTTGAATTGTGACCCTTCTTAGTAGAACTTTGTGAAAATTCTGGATGAGGATTTCCTGAAGTGAGAGTGTGCCTAACAAGTACCCCTAGAGATTACTGACCTGAGACCACTTTTTAATGTTCATTTCTCAGCTTGGGGATTTCCCTGAGCATGCAAATACTAGAATTTAAGCCCCAGATCCAAAGGATGTTGAATTTCCAGCTGAGGACTTCCCTAGTGCCAGGACAAGTGGTGGACCAGCCCCCAGGAGGCCTCAATTATTGCACTGGTTGACAGAGTGATTCTATCAGCACTTTCACTGGCATTTAATACTTCAAGGTTCCTATCTTTATGGTGGGAGTAGTCATAGTTCCTACTGCCAAATTGAGAAGACCCAAGGCCTCATTTCCTCTCTTTCCAAAAATGCCAGGCCTCGTTGAGAGAAACCGGCATCTCTCCCCAAGGATGTATCAGCACTAACCTGAGTTTAAGGGTCTGCAATTGACTTTCCCCTTTAATTTTAGCCCCTGAGAATTTCCCTTGCTTTCTTGTGAGTTCAACTATACCTTTAAAAGGAATCTTTGGTTTATTATCCAGCATGTTTAGCTGCTTTGCTGCAAGAGGCTTTCAGATTATATAGTCTGTCACAATGTTCAAAACAGATTTCTCCTGAGAAATTGAAAGATCTGGCAACACCAGTTCTGTGTTTCATCAAGACTGAAATAAGCTAGAAACTTGGGCCTGGGGGCATGTGCTCTCTGTTCAGTCTTTAAGATATCACCTGTAATATAACTGCCCCACCTCCAATACTGGCATTTATGATCCACCTTTATATGGCACCTATTTCTTCTGCTTTGTGGCTTATTTCTGTTGGAAGACCAACAGGAACACACCTATGTCAGATATAAGTAGTTTCATTTAATTTTCTGTAGCAAGTAAAATGGACTCTGGCATCCTGGGGGCATCTCAGTAAGGAAAAACTTCTAAAAGGATTGGGGCTTGTGCTAAATGATTTTCTGGAGCAGTTAGGAGAGGGAGGAGCTGTGGCTTGCATAAACAGTTCAGCAATTGGGTATCAGTAATCTCTTTTCAGGAGGCGGGAGGAATCAAGCAGGGTAACAACTATCATTGGGAGGAAAGGAGCACCTGCTCAGAAGCAAAGAGTGAAGATATTTTTCTGGCCACAGTCTGTTTCTTGCATAGAAACATGGTTTATGGGGATTGTCCAAGTTCTGTTGGAAACACTGAATCACCAACAGGGCTGATTTTTCATTTTCTCACTTCTTTGGGCTTAATTAGCTTTTCAGTGAAATGTTTTTGTCAAGGAGAAATCCTTTGGTCCTAAAGAAGGCTCCGTTCTTCTGAAGCTCAGTGCAGAAGGCAATCACAGTGGCTGCCTGGTTGGCCCTGCCCACCTCACAGGTTCTTTCCTGCCGAGTTCTGATTCATAAGGCTCTTACGCAGCAATAGGTATGACTCATCTTCGTACTCACTGCTTCAGCACACTTCTCAACTCCGTGCTTTCACTCTTCAATGCACAAGCCACAGCACATTAAGGATTTCACCCAAGAAATCAGTCCCTGTCTGTTGGTACTGTAACAAAATTGATGAAGAAGCTCCATGACCCACAATGGGGACCATCCCCCAACCTGTCTTCCTAAAACCTTTAAACCAGATTTTTTTTTTTTTTCTTAAATTGTTGCAAATGCACCTCAGAGTGAACTGCAGCTGGCCCAGCGGGTTGCCTGAGCGTGTGATTTATTCCAGTGTGTGTTCCTCGACCTTTGTCAGGTCTGGGAAGTGCATCACTGGCTGGGGTAGAATAATTGAAGAATAAATGGCCACAGGCCTATTTTGAGATATTAACACGGGAGTGCTGCACTAAGATGGGACTCATTTTTTCATCAGTCAAAACCGTGGTGAACTAATTTAGGCCACTGATGTTTTTGTGTTTCTTAGGCTGAACCGGTCCTCTGTCTCTCATGAAAACAGGGTTTCTACAATGAAGAAGCACTTAGTTATGGGAAAATTGTGAGAGAATAACCGAGTTTAGTATTTTCTGCTTTGGGTTTATTTAAGCAAATATGAGTTTTAGTAAAAACCCATTTGCACAGGATAAAGCTAATCACTCTATCATTTCATTCTTGTGGGCACTTGAGATCTAAAGTTGCACCCTAAGTATCTTTTAATAGATCATTTAGGATGGGAATGATAAGCTAGCATGTTCTCACTTTTTGTTCCATGAACATGAAAAGGTTAAGAAACATTATTATTCTTGCAGTTGTCTTTTACCCTTTTACACGAAATGTATCATAGCAACAGTGAATCTAGAACCTGGTTCTGTACAATGTGTTTGCACTATTCATATAGAGTCACAGCCATGTGTGGTTCCTTTGATCATTTCTACTCCTCATAAAACCCTAGGTCTCCTGGAAACCCTTAGTCCACAATTGGTATCTCTCTCTCTCTCTCTCCTTTTTGATGAAACCCATTTAATAACTGTAATCCATGCTAAAGTATTATCTGGGGAAAATATTACAGTCAGAGTTTCTCTCTCTCTTTTAGTTTCTTTTCTCTTTAATCTCGTATTCCTCTGGTTCTAAGATACACCTTCTTTCCTTTATACATTTTAACATTTCTGAAATAGGGATGTATCTTACAATCAATGGCTTCTGAAAGTTGATGAAGTATGATGAAGTTTTCCCTTGCACATTTTTATGTGGGTAAATCTAAATGAAATTGACTGCACAAAACCATAATAATGAAGTATTGTGGGGTATTGTGGAATTTAAATATATATTTAAAATAAGCATTAAAAGACTTAAAGTTAGGAGGGTCTAGTCAGAATTAGCGTGTTTTAATGTTCTTTTATTTTCAGAAAGTACTAAAAGAAACAATTTATATTAAACTCCATAAGTTCAAAGGTAACATATTTTAGGTTTGTATGCAATTGTCATTACTTCTTTTTTGGAAGAAAGTGACTTTTAAAATTCATTTTTTTGGCTAATTTTGCCAAAATAATAAAGGCACATTAAGAGATGAAGTAATACACCTAAATGGTAATACAATTCCTAACCTCTCCTCTCCGTTCCTACCATATTGCTGCATATCCCCAGCCTTTCTCTTTTGACAGGTATAGCTGTGCCCCAACTACCACGTTTGTCCAGTTCTTTCTTGATCTATTGATTTTAGAATCTACCTAATGGACTCCCTTCTCTGAAAGGGAAGAATTTTGTTCGCTTACGCTGCTACCCATCTACACCCCCTTCTCCCGACTTTCCAGACTCGTGTTCTTATTCTAATTCTTCCATAGGTTACTACTGGGATCCTTAAATGGACATCATGAAATCTCCATCCTCTGTCTTTCCACCATGGAGGGTGTACTGTTGGTGGACCACTTGCCCACTCTTCTCTCTTTTCCATCTGTCTTACTTTGAGTGCTGTGTCCTTGCTTTGTCATTTGAATGACTCCATCTCACCAAGTAGCCATGAGTCAGACCTAGCATCAGTCAGGCACCTTGGGTCTTAAGTCTGTCTCTGCTGCTTACAGGTGAAAGAACTTGAGCATCTTAATTATCTTCCTGGTGCCTCAGGTTCCACATCTATGAAATGATGATAACATCAATACATACCTTAAGGAGTTATGGTGAAAATTAAACAGGTTAATCCTTATAAAGATTTTAGAACAGTGCCTAGCATTTAGGGAATGCCTATTGCAAAAATAACAATGATGACAATGAATGTGATGATGACAATGGTGATAACTGCCAGGATTGCTAACCATTAGAATCTGGTTTTTTTTTTAAATGATGTTTGGTCTATATGTAGATTCCAAATGTTAAATTATTAAACATTTAACATGATTCTACAAACATTGCCAAATATAAACCCAAATTGTGTGATAGAATTTCATTTCTTCTGTACTAGTTAAAAGAAAATGTTCTTAGAGTCTAGGTCAAATGGATTCTGTCTTTTTAAATTCCACAATTGCTCGAAATAATGGCAAGTTTTGTTTTGCTTTATATTTGGACCAGTGGCATTCCTGTACAGCTTTCCTGCAGTCCCTAAATGCAGATGAAAGAACTTATGCCTTCTTCAAGTATCACAAATACCTTCCAGCTTTGTGTTTGTTCCACCAGTCCTGCTCATGAGGATGGTCATTGTGAAGCTCACAAATGCTGTCTCCACAGTGTACACTTTCTCTGTATCCCTCTTTAACCAATTGAATCAGAGTTTGTCTTTTCAAAACCAAACTTTGACTTTGTTTCTCTAGTATAGAGAAATGTATGTATCTTTGCTTTCTTTTTCACTAGTTTCTGTTTTATTCACCTCATATATATTCTTTTCCTCTATTTTGTTTTGATAATATATTAATTTGGATATTAAGCCCATTACTTTTGAATTTTTTTCCTAATATATGCATTTAAGGCTATGCATTTTTCCTTGTATTTCTTCACCTGAACCCATAGGTTTTGACATACAGTCTTTTCAGTATGATTCAGTGCTAAGAAATTTTATATTATGTTATAATTCTTCTTTGACCCAACCATTATTTAATAAGCATTTATTTTTCTTCATGTCCAAATGAGTGTGGCATTTAAAATAAAACTGTTTAATTTTATTTCAATTGCATTATGGTTAGAGAAAGTGGTCTATAAAATACTAATTCTTTGAAATTTGTTGGTATTGGCTTCATGGCCTAGTACTTGATCAACTATTGCAGAAAAAAGGAAAAAGAGAGAAAGAGAGATGGAAAATATGTGACTAGAAGTATCTCTAATTGTTGGATCTGGAGTTTTATTTATGCTCATTTGCTCAAACTTTTTATTCTTGTTATTCAAATTTTCTATGTGTTTCCAATTTTTGGTCTGCTTCCTTAGCAATTATCAAGAGAGGGTTTTGAAGCTTTCTATATTGGTGGTGAAGATATCACATCATTGCTGCAATTTTATTAATTTTTCCTTTATATGAAACACAAATTGACACAAATTAATTATATACATGGAAGTTGAGCATTCTTATATCTCTCTGATGAATTAAACCTCTTACTATGTAATAACTGTTACTATGTAGTAATACTTTCACATCCTTAAATTCTATTTTGTTTTTGTTTGTTTTTTAAAAAATAATTTTTATTTTTTATTTTCATAGGAGTTTTAGATTACATAAATATTACATTGAAAATATAGGGGATTCCCATATACCCCACCTCTTCCCTTCCCACACTTTCCCCCATTAACAACATCTTTCATTAGTGTGGTACATTTGTTACAATTGATGAACACATATTGAAGCATTGCTAATAACCATGGTCTGTAGTTTACATTATGTTTTACACTTTGTACTGCACAATTTTATAGGTTTTGACAAAATGTATAATGGCTGGTATCTGTCATTGTAATATCATGCAGAATGATTCCAATATCTCAAAAATGCCCTATGTTACACCTATTGTTCCCTCTCTCTCCCCTCAGAACCTCTGGTGACCACTGTCTTTATGTCAATATTATAAGTTCTTCTGGTACTAGAATAATAATGTCTACTTTAGTCCATAGTTGCATTCCTTCCTTATGTTTGTTTGTTCCTCTCTTTTGAGAATTTTGAGATGGTGATGCCCAACTCTGCTTCTCATTGGGAGGGGGGGCTTAGATTCCATAGGGCAGATGGATGGAACTGCCTTGCTTACAGTTGAAGATGCTCTCTGCTTCTTGGGTTGGGCATTGTCTATCATAATTATTTTGTTAGTTGTCCTGGATGAGTCTGATGAACTGGAGAGTAGGTATTAGCTGCAACTCTATTGAGATTTAAGGCTTACTCGGCATATGAACAGCCAGAAGATTTAATTCTCTGGGACATATATTTAACTGGTATAGTGTTAATTATAGGTTCAAATAAATGGGGATAGAAGAACCATGTGTAGGAAAATTATAAATGAGCCTAACTCTGATACATTGGGAGAGATAGGTTATCATATATTCCAAGGTAAGGTCCACTGATGCACTGATGGGGTGCTGATTTCCTGGGGTTGTCTCCTCTGCCTATAAAGTCTAGATGTCTCTAGAGCCCCAGGAACACCCCTATTTGAGGCATTGTTACTGTGGCAGACAGTGAGATCCCCCTGAAATGTGCATAAGTGTAACTGCTGGAATGACTTCCCAACTCCCTTTGGTCTACGTCTTTCTCCAAATGCATCATTAGTTGGCACTTGGTATTAATCCCTCAGTGCCAGGGAGGTTCATCCCTGGGAGTCATGTCCCACATCAGGGGGAAGGCAGTGAATTTATATGCTGAGTTTGGCTTAGAGAGAGACCACATTTGAGCAACAAGGAGTCTCTCAGGAGGTAACTCTTAGGCAACATATATTTCCAGGCTAAGTTTCGATTTCACAAGAACAAGGTTCATAAGTCCAAGCATCAACATCCAGGGTCTGGTGCATTCATCCACCCTCCTTTGCTAGGCACTGCCATGTACTCCAGAGATTCTCATTAACGTAGCAGGACTCGCCAGTATGGGAATTCAATATTCCATGGTTATTCTGTGGGTCTTCACCCACCAAGACAACACCCCATGACCACAGGAACACACTCACACTCCATAGAGGCATGCCCCAGGTGTACCCCCACATACATATCCTCCCACCACCAACACCCTGGAACAGTGACCCTCCCCTGCCAGAGCTGCAACCTCTCTGCAACTCAAAACTTCCCCCAAAACAAAGCCAACAAAAAATAAGAGTAATAAAATAAAAATTAAACAGTAATAAAAACAAAATAATTTTTTTTTTGCATTGTGCCTTTCATCTCCATAAGATCTATTATCTTTCATGTATATTGACATTTTTTGTATGTTACCCCAATGTCTTTTTTTTTTTTTTCACTTTTTTTTTCTGAGAAGCTTTAGGTTACAGATTCCCATATACCCCACTCCCTCCCCCCATGTCTTCCCTTACCAATAACATCCTACGTGAGTATGGTACATTTGTAACAATTGATGAACAAATATCAAAGCATTGCTACTAACCATGGTCAGTGGTTTACATTATAGTTTGCCTTTTGCACTGTATACTTTATAGTTTCTGATAAAATGTATAATGGCTTGTATCTGCCATTGCAAGATCACACAGAACAACTCCAGTGGCCCCAAGATGCCCCATTTTCCATCCATTCTTCCCTCAACTCTCCCCTCAGAACTTACGGCAATTTTTAAGTTTCAATTTTTGAGAAATAAGGTTCATTGTTACATGCATTAATGTTTTGTATTCATTAGACTGGAGAAGATTTTTTCTCTGTTGCTTAGGATTGTTCTTGTATATATATTTTCCATCCTTTTTATTTTCAATCATTCCATGCTTTAGAGTGTCTTATAAATAACAGATGCTGGATATATTTTTTTAATCTAGAAGAATAAGTTGCTTTAACTGGCACATTTAATTAATTTATGTCTATTGTGAATACTGATATATTTGGACATTTGTTATTGTAATATTTTTGTCCTGGGTTTTTTTTTGCACTATCATTTTAATATATTTTTTGTCTTGAATTTTGTCTGCCTCATTTTTCCTTTACTCTTTTATTTGATTGAGGCTTAAATTTTTTTAGTCATAATTATTTTTTCTCTTTCTTAGTTTGGGATATATATTCTATCCATTTGATAGTTATCTTTGAAGTTTACCCGTTCATATTTTGCCTGAGATTATAACTAAAAAATTTTAACACATCTTGGGAATATTAAAAGGGTCTTAGAGTCACCTACTCTCTGATTTGCAACCTATTGTTTCACAGTATTTAATTAAAAAAAAATAAACCTGACAAATTAGATGTTATTTTTTTCTTGTAGTCAATATTCATTTGGATTTACAAACATGTTGTTGGTTTATGTGCTCATCAATCCTTGCATCCCTGCAAGGCTTATTTCCTCCTGTTTACTGCTTCTCCCACCTCCCTTTAATTCCAAACTCATGTCCTTTGGAAGATTGCCTGTGGGCATTTTCTAAGGCCTGTATTTAACATACATTTTCTCTGAGAAGGTTTGCTTCTGCCAAGAATTGGAAACAGGTGAATTCCAAGTCCCAAACACTCCAATTAACTGAGTTTGACTGGGTTTTTCAGGGCACACTGAGAGTGTGAAATCTCTTTGTGTGTGAATGCAGCATTGTGAGAAATTCTCAGAGATGAACTCTTTTCCCCAAACCCAGGTTTACCCACGAGAATTTTAGAGACAATACTATTTTCAAGGCTATCTCTCTCACTCATCAGGTGGGGAGGAAGGCTTCTTGCTTGAGTCTGAAGAGAAGTGCTGCTAATAGCTCTCACTGAGCAACATGTCTACGTTTACAGTCTTGCCACTCAAATTTTTGCCCACATAAGGATCTGCCACACCTCCAAACCAGAGATTGGAGTGTGTTTGTGGGAGGGAGGTGATTGTTGATAGGCGTTTTGGTGATGGTAGTGGTGGCTTGCTTGTGCTGACACTGGTGATGATGTCAGCAGTAGTGGTGGTATAGGTTGGTTGTGGTTAATGTAGTGATGATGATGGTGGTGATAGTAATGGTGAGGATGGTCATGGTGGTAACTTGCTTGTGCTGACACTGATGGTAGTGTTAGAAGTGGTGGTGTACTGTGTGGTGGTGATGAAAGTGATGGTAGTGATGAGGTGGTGATGAAGGTGGTGATGGTAGTGATGGTGATGGTGGTGATGCCAATGGTGTGATATGATGGTAGTGTTGACTGTGGTGGTGGTCATCGTGATGGTGGTGATGGTGATGGTGATGGTGGCACCTTACTTATGCTGGTAGTAGTGTTAGTAGAAGTAAAGGTGTAGGGGGTTGTGGTGATAGTGATGATGATGGAAAGTGATGGTAGTGATGAGGTGGTGATGAAAGTGGTGATGGTAGTAATGGTGATGGTGGTGATGGCGATGGTGGTGATAGTGATGGTGATGGTGGTGATGGTGGTATCTTACTTGTACTGACACTGGTGCTGGTGTTAGCAGTAGTGGTGGTACATGGTAGTTGTGGTGATGGTGGTGATGAGGTGGTGATAGTGGTGATCATGGTGATAGTGGTATGGAATGGGTGATGGTAAAAAATCAGCAAACTTATTCTGTAAAGAGAAGATAATAAATATTTTGAGTTTTACAAGCCATAAGGTCTCTGTCACAACTACTTAACTCTGCCAATAGAGTGGAGTAGGATCCAAGGACATATGTGAATGAATGGGTGTGGTTGTGGTCCAATAAAACTTCATGGACACTGACTTTTGAATTCCATATAATTTTCATGGAATAGACTTCTTTTTTCAACCACTTAAAAATGTAAAAATCATTCTTAGCTCATGCAATGTACAAATGGGAGTATTGAGATGGGTTTAGCCTGAAGGCTATAATTTTCCAAACCCTGGTAATGGTTATAGTGGTGGAGATGGTGGTGGTGGTGGTGATGATGGTGGTGATGGTGGTGGTGGTGGTGATGGTGGTGATGGTGATGATGGTGGTGGTGGTGGTGGTGGTGGTGGTGGTGGTGGTGGTGGTGGTGGTGGTGGTGGTGGTGATGGTGATGATGGTGGTGGTGGTGGTGGTGGTGGTGGTAATGGCAGTAGTGATGGTATAGGTGGTGAGTTTGTTGGTGGTTTTGATGATCGTGATAGTGGACAAGGTGACGGTAATGGTCAAGAAGCCTCCTCTCCCTGCATCTTTCTTTAAAATGAAATGGTCTCAGAAAACTAAAGGGAATTGACAAACCTTTTAAAAGCCTCAATGGACCAAATATGCAGGTTTTGTTCAGTTCCAGTATCACATCAATCTGCTATACTTCTCTGACCATTAATGAATCAGCTTTTGAATTCCTGTGGACTTTCCCTGAGGTGCTGTGGCACAACCTCACCCATCTGCAGGAGTTTGGATTGGCTTTGTGAGCAGGAAGTCCCAGGCCACCCACAGTGATAAATATAATGATGTAGCATTTTGCGCTTGTAGTGTGTCATTTGAATGCTAAATAATAATAACTGATTTCGTTCAGAATGCTTCATTAACTATCTCCACTGCCAAATGGCAAGCTTTTCTATGTGTTCGTGCTAAAGGCAAATTTTAATTGTTTATTGAGGATTTGCAAGCAGCTCTTTCCTCTCCACACTTGGGCATTGGTGGAAACACAGCTGTTGTTTGCTTAGCAGGAGAGAAGTATCACTGTTGACACAAAAGGCTTTAACAGTATTGAAGTTTATGGAAGACCCAGAATTTGGTGTCCCCTGAACATTTTGCTTAATTGGGCTGTATGAGAAGGGATTAGAAGTGTTAGGAGCAATCCCTGTTTGCCACAAATCCCAAGAAGTCAGCAAAACTAATATACAAATTAATTAGTTTCAGTTGTGTGTGGTTCTCCCCATTCTGATTCTTCTTGGAGAGGCTGCTCCAGAGGATGTTTTCACTATTATTCCACAAAATCTTGAGCATATGAGATTCCCAATCAGAAACAGAGGTCCACATATTAGACACAACTTTGTAAATTTCCTTCCACCCACCACGCAAACTAACCATAAACCCAACAGTGCAGATCTTTGTCTGTTAAAGCTGTGCGTGTGCGTGTGCATGTGTGTGCGTGTGTGTGTGCGCGTGCATGCTGCATGGGAGGTGAGCCGAAGAGAGATTTTTTAAAAATCGAGAATTATTCACAAGCTCAGAAAACTAGTATCAGAAAGTTTTGCTACTTCTATTATTTTTCTTTCTTTGTTCATGCCTTTGAAAATACTTGACTTGCAACACTGCTTCCCAAAACTTTTATTTCATTTTTTGTTCCAGTTAGTTCCTCAGAGTAAAGCATCCATTAAACATCAGAGACAAGTTTGCAAAAACTGCAACCTGTAATGTATAGTTCTAATGTCTACCCAGATAAGCCTATGTATAATTTACCATTTTCATAATACATAATTCCTGGCAGAGCACAGGAAGTCTTTAGGAAGTCTCTATGCCATGCAGATTAAAAGAAGATGGAGCAGAAAATTGCTCGGATTTTTGTTTGCAGGGAAAGGTGGAGGCTTTTGCTTCAACACGGGCTGCTTAATCTAATGCAACTCCTCGGAGAAGCCAAATCCTCTGCTACATTTTGGTGTCTGAAGTTTTCTACTTCACCGTGTGAAAGCAGGCTCAGCCTGCTTTGTTTTTTTCATCAGCAGATGAATGTCACATAATCCGCCCGCCAGTGGGGTTTCTCTGATCCCGCACTGTTCCGGAGAGCCGGCGCTTGTCTTTTGGAGCAGCAACAATCTCTGTCACTCTGTATTCTGGGCCATGCGTGAGATACTTTTTCCTCGCTCCAGGGATGCACACTGAAGTTTTTGTTTTGCTTTGTTTTGTTTTAAAACAATTTTATTCTCACTATATACCTGCCAGAAAAGAATGCACTATGTTTTCAACAATTCAATAAGAGAGACTGATTCATAATTAATCCAGTATTATACAGGAGTTCAAAGATAACAACTGCCACTCCCCACACCAAAGGAAAGCAATAAACAAAATGTGCTCTAACAGTACTGTGGAATATTGTTCAGGAAAAAAAAAAGGAATAAAGTAGTGATACATGTTAAAACATGGAGGCGCCTTGAAAGCATTAGGTTAAGTGAAAGGAGTCAAACACAAAAGACCACATATTGTATAATTACATTTATATGAAATGTCCCGAATAGGCAGATCATAGAGACAGAAAGTAGATTAGCAGTATCCAGGGGCCTGTGGGATGACAGTGACTGCATGATGGGTATGATTCCTTTCTGGGGTGATGAACATCTGGAATTAGGTCATAGTGAGGGCTGTACAACTCTGTGCATAATTTTAAAAAACACTGAATTGCATACTTTTAAAGGGTCAGTTTTATGGTATTGAATTATATCTCAATAAAGTTGTTATTAAAAAATGAATTAGTGTTCTAATTAAAATAAATAATGCAGCAGATTTGGGATCTATCTGAACTACTAACATGAATCAAAACTCAGTTGATAGAATCACAGGCTCAAGCACTGAATTTCCAGGTTCAAGTTCAGACATCAGTATTCTCTGTGTGTCTTTGGGAAAAATATCCAATTTCAATTTCTTTGGACATAAGAATAACAATCTATCTACTGCAGTTGGATTATATGAGATACTGTTTGAAAAACAAGCTATCCCAGGGCCTGGCGCATATTAACCCCTCAATAAATGTTAACAATTGTCATTTTGAAATGTTTCTGGCCATCCTGAGAGAGATGTATTCAGAATTATTCTTTATCCAATCAATATCCTGTTTGTGAGGTGGTAGACAGCCTTAGAAGGGGGATTTTTTTTTTTTTTTTTTTTTTCTTGACTGTCTTAAACAAGAAACAGCAGTAGATTTGCAGTAGCCTGTCCTGGAGAAGTAAATGATTTTCTAAAGTCTTTTCTCTACTTTAATTTGTTTTTCTTCCCAGGACTACCATGTTATACAATTTGATGCTCTGAATAGTGTGCCCTGAGCCACATTCCCTTTTGTTTTTCCAGACCAATAATCTGCTTTGTTTGTCAACATCCTGGGCATGAGTTTTGCCCTTGATGCATCTAGCCTGAGAAGTTCCTGTGCCCCTTGCTATTCTAAGTCCTGAGATATAAACCATTATTTTAACCAGAGTCTGCACCAGCTCACTCACTCCTACCTCCTGCATTGTTCACAGTTGCATGTATTGAGTCAAATGCCACTTTGCCCTAAAGGGACAGCCAACCTTGCTCAACCCTAGCTTGCTCCCAGGGAGGAAAGTAAGCATAAAAAAAGGGAGAAAGCTGGGTTTGTTTATTTACCATCATATTTCATGTAGACAAACCTTTTAGTCGTTAGAGCTGATGGCAAGGGTCCACAGTCTGTGATGTCCCCAGACTTCTCAAGTATGTTGTTGGCATGGTCCTTAGGCTCAGTGAACAGACCATAAACCTTGGGTCAGAAATAGCTGAGCTCAAATCCCACCTTCCTCTTCCTGGCAGTAGCAGCTTTTCCATCTGCATTTGATCAACCACTGTTATAATTTAGGACCTTGTAGAATATACAAATACCACCAGGGACATGATGACCCCCAGGCTGAATTCCTGAGGAGGTGGGGATTTCACCTCCTTGGTGAAGAGTTGGTGATTCAGGCTCTCACCCCTTACCTTAAAGGCCAGGAAACGTAACTGTTTACCCCGCATTGTGAGTAAATCCATCTTTGAGGGGACAGGCTTAAATTATCCCAGCTCCTGAGACTGCTTACAGAACCAGTATGCCAAGTGACCAGTTAGCAGTGGGGAATATTTCTCTTGGGGACTGAGGACACAAAGGCCCCACACCTTCTCCCTGCAATCAGGCAACCCATGCACTTATAGAGACAATGGGCTGTCTTGCAGGCCTGTCTTTAATTTTTGTGTTAAGATGTGTTAATCAATGCAGACATGTCACCCTTTGACCTGCAGGCCTAGATGGTCTTCCATCTCTGAAAAGTGACTTCCCTCTGGACATGGGAAGACCATGAGTTGCCGTCCTTCAATAATATTTACAGGGTTGTGAGCCTTCTGGAGGGGGTTGGCTTGGCTTTCTTATCTATACAGTTGTAGTCACACCTCACAGGTTTGTTAGAAGATAGACTGATGGCTTGGGTCCCTTCCCCATGAAGCCGGCCCTCAGATCAGGATTTGGAAGGTACCTCAGGAAGCACCAGTAGGGGAGGGTGGGAATGAGACAGGGAAGGGAAGGAGCCAATGCAGTGCTCTATCCAGCATGTTGTTCTTTGGATAGCTAGGGATCAACCCTGCTAAGGCCTGTTGGAAAGCATGTGGAACACACAGCTCAGAGTTGCCCCACCCTAAGGGAAAGAGAGGGTTTTTATCCAATGTGATGGTTAAGTTCATATGTCACCTTGGCTGGGTTATGGTCCCCAGTTGCTTAGTCAAGCAAGCACTGGCCTGTTTGTTACTGTGAGGGTATATTGTAGATGGATTTGTAGTTATCATCAGTTTATTGCATCTACATCAGACTGCATCTACAATCAACAAAATTTTCCACGGTAATGAGAGGAGTCTCCTCATCCAATCAATTGGAGGTCTTAAAACAAAAGCTACAGATTTCAGTAGTTAGAAGGAAGAATTTCTGCCTCTGCTCCAGTCGGCGAGCTTCTCCTGGAGAATTTAACCTCACCTTCATAACATTTTCCAACTTGTGGCTTGCCCTACAGAATTTGGACTTGCCCATCCTCAGGATCATGTGAGCCAATCTCTATAATAAATACCTTAATATTTACATATATTCATATATATTTATTATCTGGTTAGTTCTGTTTTTCAGGGAGCCCTGACTAATACATCTATTCACTCCCCATCTGTCTCTGAATGAAGCTTCACCACAGGCCTTCACCTCTAGCCTCCTGGCCTGGCCTGTGTGAGCCAAGATTAAGTCCTCAGTCCCTGGACGGGGCTGAGAGTCAGAGTTCAGCTGAGGCACTGACAGCTTTGATTTACCTGATATATATGCATCTATCATCTCTCCCTCCCCAAATCTGTCCCACTCCCCCAGTCATTATTTCCTACTTACCAGTAATTAGTACCTCAGCCCATCAGGGGCCTATGCCCAAAGCAGGGGTGCTGCATCCTCTACCCCATCCCAGCTCATGATGCACATTCCAGGAAGAAGCACCCAGCTTGGTGGGTTCTATCTCCCATGTCTCTCAATCCTCAGGCTCTTTCCTGGAGTCCAGCCACCAGCGCCTCTGGACAGGATCCCTGCAGTGGCTGTTGGACCAAGGCTCCGGCTTCCACCCTCCCCTCCCTCTCCTGTCCACACTCCATACTGCAGCAAGAGCGGCTTGGTCAGGCCTTTCTGCTCCACCAAGCTCCTCACTGGGTTCTTGAGCATGTCTCCACAGACCTCACATCTCTCCCTAAGCCTGCTTGTTCCAGCACTGCTGGCCTTTGTTCCAATCATTTTCTGCATCAGAGCCTTACAGCATTTGGCATGAACAATTTTTCTTGAATCTTGACTCAGTGAACTCCTGCCCACTCTTCACATCTTACCTTAAATGTCTCCACAAGGAGGCTTTTTCTAAAACCCCAAACTGGGTTCCTGCTTTGTGTTGATTCCCTCAATGCACAGTTTTCCTTGTTCAAAAGTGCTGATCACACTCTCGATGCTTGTTCAAAGACTGTCTTTAGCAGAATTTGTTATGCATCCCAGAAAAAAATATGTTCTTAATCTTAATCCATTCCTGTGGGTGTGAAAACCTCATAAAAATAGGACCTTTTGAAGATGCTATTTTTCATTAAGTTGTGGCAAAATGAATCAGGATAGATTTTTATCCTATTACTGGAAGCCTTATAAGAAAAAGCCAGGGGAAGGATCCAGAATTTGGAAGTCAATGAAACTAGAAGAGAAAGGAGAGGACATGGCCATGTGATGGGAAAGCTAAGGAACCCAAGGGGTACTGCATGCTATCTACCCAGGGAGGAAGCAAGCCATCTAGCCTCTGAAACTGTGAGCCAATAAATAGGTTGTTAAACCAACCTATTGCATGAGATTTGTCATAGCAGTCTGATGAACCTAAGATATTGCCCTTCTCCTGCACATGAGCAGTGTCACAGCTGGATGCTTGCCAGGGTTCCACCCTTCTCCTTGGCACTCGGCACCTGGCCTTGTGCACAGTCTCTGCTCATTAAATGCCTGTAACATGGATGCATGAAAGTTTCTGGTATGTGCTTGCCTTAAGCTAGGTGTTCGAAAAATGCCAACTCATTTCCTTCCCTGGTTTGGGAGAGGGGGTGCAAATTCCTCATTGTGAAGCTTTTATAGGTGAAGTTGCATTGGGGATGGAGGCAGTAATCCACTCTGGGGAGGTAGCTTTTGTCCCTAGGAGCCTGATTCTCCACCCCCAGGGAGTTTCTCTCTTGCACTGAGAGATGCTTGTCACTTGGGAGGTGTTTGCTGGTTCAAGCTGAGAAAGCCTCCAACAGCCAGAACTCATAGGAAAATGGTGCTTCTGTGTGGAAAGAGAGAACAAGATATTATCTGTAATTAAAATAGGTGTGAGCTGGGAATAATTACCTTTCTCTAAGCAGGACCATGGTAGTTTGCTGATGTGTACTGTTAGCTTATGTGCAAACACCTAATGAGAACAGAATGGCTGTTCTTGGTGCCAACGCAAAGTTCCAGAAAATTGCTTGATGAAAATACAATCTTCATCCATAAAATTATGGAAACATGCTTTCCCCCTAAATAGTACAGAATTTCTGGCTGAAATAGCTTCTTGCTAAGTGAGAAGCTTATTTATAAATCAAGAAATGCTACTAGCATTCAATAATTTATTCTGAGATGTAGGCTTTCAAATTATGAGTATTTCCAGGTTAGTGAATAAATTGTTCTTTTTTTTCATTGATGAAGAGTAGCTTTTTGTTTTTACGTGAAGTTCTTGGATGGGAAGAACTAGACATCAGGGTCTGGTTTTGGTCTGAATTGGCAAAACAACATTTATTTATCCATCAAGCAATTGTGGAACCAATGAATGAGCCATTACTAATCACCAGAATTACACAGATGACTGAAATGGTCTCTGCCAAAGGCACCCTGCTCACTGCACCAAACTATAGGTCAGAAGACAGAGACACACACTACTATCTCTGGGGGAGGCAGCAAGAGCACAACAATGCTTGCCTGCCACCAGGAACTCAACCCACTCCATGGTTTGCAGGTGTCATGGTTGACAAGAAAGACACGACTCACCCAGGTGCTGATGAAACAGTGTTTAGTCACACAGAGAATGGAAGGACTCCTCTGCTTTCCCGCCAGGAGCAGACAGAGCAGCAGAGGTGAGCCAGGTGCCATAAAATGGACTCACTTTAGCCAAACTAACTTCAGTGAATGTTTACATATGCTCAGGGCAAAAGAGGAAGGCATGTTTGCTTAGGCCAGGCCACTGTCTGCTAAAGGATGTGTTTTACCTAAAGGCATTCCAGAGAGGGCTTTCAGACCAGATGTGTCCTCACCACCAGGCTAAAGCACCTGGCCCCAAGCACAGGGCTTTTTGTGGGTCCCAGGAAAATGTGGCAGGCTGTGCTGTCTCTCTGAGTCTGAGGGGCTCAGTGGAAGAAATGACCATGTGGACAGGTGGGCACGACAGGTGGGCATGGCAGGTGGTGTCGTAAAGGCACAGCCTGCAACCTCAAAGAACCCAGATGAACTCTATTTCTGGGTCAGGGAGGCTTCTCTGAGGAGGGACTGTCTGAATGGGATCTACCTCCAAGTCATTTATAAAATGACCGGGCAGAGATAAGGAGAGGGCAGGGGAAGAAGAGTGCAATAGACCTGGGTGGGTATCAGTGTGTGGAAAAGCCAACTCCACACAGACATTGTCCCAGGAAGAGTGAGAAGTTAAACATCCTGAGTACATGTACGGGATTGACAGGTTGAAAGGCAAGGCTGAGATGGTCAACAAGTGGAGGGCCTGGGGACAGTGGACAATGGACCCCCGTGAGCCTTGTAGGAGAAACAGAATCAGAAGTCTTGACATAATCCAGAGTCCTTGTGAGGGATTTGGTACAAAAGTGTTTGTTGTCCCAAACAAGGCTTTTCATATAATATTTTTAAACAAAGGGCCATGGATACATTTGGGAGATTTTTCAGTGTCTACTGAAAAATTAGAAGTGGCAGCATAAACTCACTTTCTGACATTGGTGGAGGCTGTAGGAAGCCAGAGCAGCAGCTTCTCTCCCACGGCAAGGGCATGTGGCCTAACTGGCCCTGTGAACTTTGGGGTTGAGAACCTCTGTCCCCTGCTGCCTGGGGCTTTCTGGAAAGCATGCATATGATAGGCATCTCTGACACAAAACAACAGAATTTGGTGACTGGTCGAATGGTTTCAAGGGAGAAGAAGGAAGAGTTGAGAGTGGCTTTTGAGGTTGAGAGGCTGGAGGGATGAGCCATGTGGACCGTGATTTTGAATCTAGGTTTAAAGGGCACGGAAGCATCAAGCATCAAATGCCAAACCAACCAAACAACCTCGGCTCATAAAGGAGGGATGGGGACCGAGTATGCTACCCTCTGATCTGCTCCCGACTCTCCTCTTCCTCTCCCTCCACTATCCATTAAAAATGTTGGCTGACTTCTCATTCCTGGAGGTTTCCTTGGCCTTTGAGGCTGTGCTTAACTGTTTCTCCATGAATTATTCAGAGATGCTTTCCGTAAATTCTCTCTTTAACGTGAACAGCCGCAGGAGGCAGAGGCCAGCTGTTGCTTTCACCTCCTCCTTGATGAGCCCAGGGCTCATCCTCCCAATCAATAAACCTCAGGCTCTCTGTGAATGAGCCGTGGCAAGCACTCAGCTTGCATGACTTGGAGACTCCTTTAGTGCTGCCTGGCTCTCAGGGGACCCTGTGCCATGGAGGCCAGGCATCAAGCATGCTACCTCTGGCCAGGAGATCTCACTGGCTTTGGGGGATGGCCATTCATAAGTGCCCTTCTTGGCAGAGGCAGCTCTCCCAGGGAAGCTGAGCCAATTACAGTCTTCTTTATATGGAAACTGACCCAACAGCCTGAAGCATGCTTGTACCACAGATGAGCGAGTGGGTTGGGGGTGACACGGCAGGCCACCCATCAATTGGACTGGGAAGACTTTCCAACAGGGTCTATGCCCACCCTGTGTCACTCAGGTAGGTCCCTACTGTCTGGAGTGAAGGCAGAGCAGGAGCTGCTGGTTGTGGACTCTTCCAGCCACCCAAAGCCCTTTCACAACTTGCCTCTTCATTGCCAGTTTCAAAGAAATAAAAGGTGCTAAACACAGGATCCATAACTTAGGGCTCCCTCTGTTCATGTCACTCTGAAGTCTCCTACAGAACGTCAGGGGTACTTCTCACTGCCCCAGTGCCAGCTGAACATGAAGGAGTATGCAGTCTGTTGAATGCCACATTGCCAGCATTTATTCTGCTTTTTCCTGTACTCATTCCCCACACTGTTCACAGATCCATCTGTCTAAACTGCCTCTATGATGATCTTATTCCACGAAAAGACTTTCGTAAGTGATGCCCATTGCTTATCAAAATAAGTGCTTTATCTTTACCTTTGCCTTCAAAACCTTCCAAATTAGGTCTCTCCCCTCTTCAAGATCATAGTCCCCAGCTACCCTCCTCTGCTAGCATTATCCCAAATGCTCTTTCTACACCTCCTCGCCTCCTTGCCTTTATTTGATGCTGTTTCTTCTGCCTGGGGCATCTTTCACACACATCACCACCTGTTGGTTTAAAAAAACTCATTATTATAGAAAATTTCAAACATACACGAAAGTAGAGAGAATTGTACAATAGACCTCCATGTACCCATCAATCAACTTAAATAATGTTCAACTCATGGCGGGTCCTGTTTTATCTATACCTACCCACTTCTCACTCCTTTCCAGATTTTTAAAAACAAATCCCAGACATTAGATCACTTATTTCATGTGCAAATATTTTAATATGAATCTCTAAAATATTAGTAGCTTTTTAAATTCTTATCATAGAAAGATAAATGAATAAATGTATAAAGATATAGATGTATGCATATAAATAGATATACACATACATATAAAATCTGTTTGTTTTGGACTACATAAGATTCATATATGCAATTAATTGATATGTCTTTTAAATCTCTTTAATCTATAGAATCCCTCTCCATCACTATTTTTCAATCCTTCCAATTTTGTTGAAGAAACTGAACTATTTTTCCTGCATTTTATTGGTTGCCTAAAACCAGCATCATTTAACAAGTTCCTTTGTTCTCTGTATTTCCTATAATTGGTAGTTAGGTACAAAGATTTGATTAAAATAAGGTTTGTTTTCTTTGACAAAAAGATCTCATGGGTTGTGGCATATATTTCTATCAGAAGATATTCAGGCTTATCTCAAAGATATTGTGGACTTGGTTCTAGATCACCACAATAAGGTGATTATCATAATAAAGCAAGCCACACACATTTTTTTTGGTTTCCCAGTGCACATAAAAGCTATGCTTACCTTATACTCTGGTCTATTAAGTGTGCAATAGCATTATGTCTAATAAAAACCAATGTTCAAACCTTAATTAAAGTGTGGCACAGAGACATGGAGTGAGGATATGCTGTTGGAAAAATGGCACCAATAGATTTGCTCGATGTAGGGTTGCCACAAAACTTCAACTGGCAAAAAAGTCCAATAAAACAAAGCATGATAGAATGAAGTATGCTTGCATTATGTCAGTTGTCTTTATTTTCGAAATGTTAATAGCCATTGATGACCACTAGCCCTTATGGGACACCTCCCCAGGCATTTTGATTTTAGCTCTTATTCATCTAGATTCCATAGGAAGAGCTCATAGGAACAATATTCCCCCAGTTCTTTGATGTTAGCTTTTATACATGGAGGTCAGTTTGACTAGATATAAAATCCTTGACTCGTATTTTATTTCCTTGAGTATCTTTAGTACTTCTCTCTATTGGCTTCTGGCCTAAAGCATGGCTGTTGACAAGTCTGATGACAGTCTGATTTTCCAATCCTTTTTAGCTTCTCGTTCTGTTTTCCTGGATGCCCAAAAATTGTTTGCTTTTCTTCAGCATGTGTAGTTTTACTAGAATTTATATTGAGTTTTATCATTCTGGGTCAGTTTTTCCAGGTATTTATTGTACCCCTTTTACATTAATTTGAGGAAAGTTTTCTTAGATCATAGTTAGTATTTGCTCTTTTCCATTGCTTCAGTTTCCTTCTTTGAGGTATCTTTTTATACATACTGTGGACTTTCTTTGATTATTCTAAATCTATAGCTTTCTTTCAAAATATTTACAACTTTAAATGCACATAATGAAATGCACAGGTAATTGCTATTGCAGTTTGGTTAGGTTTGACAAATGCATACATCTATGTAACTGCCACCTCTCCCAAGGTATAGGACTTTTGCATTCCCCCAGAAAGTTCCTTCATACCCTATCCCAGTAAA
The DNA here is from genome assembly GCA_029593785.1 of Cabassous unicinctus. NCBI lineage: Eukaryota > Metazoa > Chordata > Mammalia > Cingulata > Chlamyphoridae > Cabassous > Cabassous unicinctus. The sequence continues at coordinate 5,536 of JAQZBX010001805.1, read as the reverse complement.
TACCCCTATCCACCCTGAAGCAAGTTTTTATTTTTTCACCATATAATAGTTTTTTGGTTTTTTTAATAGGTTGGTATTATAACATTTATTAAAATAATGTTGTGGGTTAATAAAAACAGCAAAAAAACAAAGAATTAAAATACAGGCTATGTAAATTCCCAACTAAAACCCAAACGTGTCTAATGTATTCATTCATTAGCTAACTAAAAGACCAAGAAAGAAAAGACATGCCATATAATAAAGTACTGCAAAACAATTGGCAATTTTCAATTATCAAAATGGTAGATTTTGCATTTTGTATCCTTTTCTCAATCAAGAAAAAAATTCCTTTTGAAGGTTATATAACATACATATAAAACAAGGTAGAAAAATACATTATAAACTTGTAACAATGGCTGTAAATACATTATCTTACATTACAGTTTCTCATAGACAATAGGTTAGTTATGGTACATACATAGCATGAAACTACTACTAAGATAATAAAGAATAGACAAAAATACATGTCAGCTATATGGTAACATACAAGCAGCACTCCCTTCTTCCTACCCTAAAAAAATTACATAACACTTTCAGAAAAAATATCTTAAAAACTACATATTTTAATAAGAAATAAATTTAATAAAGAATGATAATACTGAGAACCAAGGCATTCAGAGATTTCAAGAGTCATGCTTTTTTTTCAGTTGCTCCGAAATTTTGTCAACTGTGTTTCCAAAGTTTGTTCAGAGTCAACATTACTCATAAATGTCACATATTTATTTAATATATTTACTCTCTCGCAATAAAAGACCTTTGATGAACACCTAAAATGTCCAGGTATAGCATAGTTAAGATGAAACTGGATGAAATCTGGTATTGTTTTTAACAACTATTACCTCAAATGTTTGAGTGTCGCAAATTTATTCAATCGACCAAACAAAATAAAAATAAAAATGGCATGGCATATAAAAATATGGAACACTTCACGAATTTGCATATCATCCCTGCACAGGAGCCATGCTAATCTTCTCTGCATCATTCCAATTTTAGTATATGTACTGCTGAAGTGAACACACCATCTAATAGTTTTTTCTGTTCTAGAATTCATATAAATTGAAGTTTTCATGTTCTTTTTATTTAAGATGTTTTTCCATTTTCATGTTCTATTTCTTTTAAAGTATGATACAATGTATTTATTTATGCTTATATCCCTTCTGGTTTGCTCTTGATTTCTGAAATTACTTGTTCTTTTATTTCTAATTTATTCCTGAGTTCTGTTTACAACTCTTTTATTTCTTTTTTCAAAATACATAGCTTCTGATTTTTCTAATTCTAACATGTTGTTTTCTCATAATTTCTATTATTTTCCCAAGTTCTTTTAGTTCGTTTTGAAATATTAGATTTTGGTTTCATGTCAGCATGACTTTTTGGCATGTTCATTGTCTAATATTATAGTGGTCTATATACTTTCATTTTCTTTATAAGCAATTCAACTTTTAATATTAAGAAGTGTGTTTTACTCATCTATTTATCTCCAGCAAACAAGTAACATAGTACCTTGCAATAATAAATGCTTGATAAATATAATTTTTATTTAACTGAAACCCACCCTACTCTGGTCAATATGAGATTTTTTAATCACTTTATGACAAATCTGTATATAATTTCATAAAACCCTGGAGTCTTTGGCCAATAGGTACAAATCATAGAGCTGAAAAGGACCCTAAAGTTTGTTTTGATCAACTGATTTAATAATTACACTTTCATAGGTAACTTGACTAACACTTGGTAGCAAACACTTGGTAGCAAAACCAGGGCAAAATCCCAGACCTCCTGACTCTTAGTCTAGTACATTTATATCTTGACAGTCTCAAAGTAAAGAAAACTTGATTCAATATAATGTAAAATTTGTATCCAATATGATGCATATCTGTTCTTTTTTTTTTTCACAGTTGCTATCAGTTTTATTGTCCACCTGACAGTCACTGAAACCTGTGGGCTTGTGAGCATGTCACTAACTCACCAGGGGGTTCTTAGAAAAGTAAGAAGCATCTGGAAGACTTGCATGCTAGGGACATGGAAGCCCCCACTCATGCTGGCTTCTCTCCCAATCATATAGCATGTAAAAAATATCAATAAATAAGCACCAATAAAAAGCAGGTGTAGCATGATTGGCCTGTGATACATTTCCTTCACCTGCCTCTACCAAACACCAAGGTCTCACCAAGAGGACAAAGTCAGGAGCTCAGCTGTTGCTGCAGCCTGGAAAAAGTTTTGGCAACAGAAGGCAGCATCCTAGACTCTGCTGAGACTGTTGTTGAAGCAGAAATGAAAGGACAAGTGAGAGATTTTCTTCTTTCTAGCCACTGGTTCAGAATATTATGGGCTGAGAGAAAATCACAAAACAAACAAAAGTGTTGTCCTAAAGGTTTTTGGAAGAACAGCACATTCATTGGGGTGTGACTCCAGGATACACAGGCAGATAATCCTAGACAGCTGCATCACTGGGGGCATTCTTTCCCAGCTTTAACCCTGAGCAGATAAACTCAAGCTTGGGGAAAGGCTGTTAGCAAGTAGGAGTGAGTACAGCAGAATAGAGAGCCCAGAATACGTGAACACAAATACAGTCAACCGATCTTTGACAAAGGGGCAAAGGCAATTCAATGGAGAAAAGACAAGTCTTTTCAATAAATGGTGCTGGAACAACTAGACATCCAAATGCAATATATACATAGACCTTACCCAAAAATTAAATCAAAATAGATAATAGACAACTGTAAAATTTAAATCAATAATCTCAAAGAAAACATAGAGAAAATCTAGATGATATTGAGTTTGGTAATAAATTCTTAGATACAATGCAGAAAGCACAAGACATGAAAGAAAAATTTGATAACTTGGATTTCATCAAAATTAAAAAAAAAAAAAAAACTTCTCTGGGAAAGACACTGTTAAGAGGATGAAATGAGAAGCTACAGAATGGGAGAAAATATTTATAAAATACATATCTGGCAAAGGACTTGTATCCAAAAAATATAAAGAACATTTATAACTCAACAATAAGAAAGCAAACAACCCGATTAAAAATGGGCAAAAGATCTGAACAGGGGCTTCATCAAAGAAGATATAGAAATAAGCAGTAAACTTATGAAAAGATGTTTAACATTCTATATCAGTATGGAATAGAAAATTGAACCAATGACATACCACTACACACTTATTAGAATGGTTAAAATCAAAAACACTGACAACACCAAATGCTGGGGAGAATGTGGAGCTACAGGAACTGATGGTGGGAATTCACTGATGGTGGGAATGCAAAATGGTACATCCTCGTTGGAAGACAGCTCTGCAGTTTCTTACAAAGCTAAGCATAGGTTTATCACCCAACCCAGAAATTGTGCTCCCAGGCATTAACCCAAATGAGTTGAAACGTTTGTTCACACAAAACCCTTCACATGAATGTTTATAGCAGCTTTATTTATAATTGCCAAAACTTGGAAGCAAACAAGATGTTCTTTGACAGCAAATTGTAGTACATCCATGCAATGGAATATTGTTCAGCAATAAAAAGAAATGAGCCTATCAAGCCACAGAAAGACACAAGATTCCTTAAATGCTAAGGCCACATACTGTATGATTCCAACTTCATGACATTCTGGAAAAGACGAAAGTATAGATGTAGTAAAAAAGATCAGTAGTTGCAGGAGGTTCAGTAGGGAAATGGGATGAAATGGCCGAGCACAGGGCATTTTTAGGGCAATGAAACTATTCTGTCTGCTACTGTAGTAGTGGATACATGACACTGTGTATTTTTCAAAACCCATAGAGCTCTCCAACAGAAAGAGAGAACCCTAAAGTAATCTATGGACACTAGTTAATAATATTACATCATCACTTCATCAGTTGTAATAAATGTAGCACACTAATGCAAGATGTTAATAATACAGAAACTTTGTGTGTGGAAGGGGAAGGAGGTATATGGTCACTCTGTACTTTCTGTGCAATTGTTCTGTAAACCTAAAACTGTTTTAAAAATGAAGTATTTTGAAAGGGTAAATTGATATATTTATGTGGCTATTTTTATTTTTTAAAAAGATAATAATCAACTGTAAAATCACTATTGTACAGATAGTATACTAGTATTTAGTATATATTGTATTTTATAGTGTACTCTGTACTACAGAACAGTGCAGACTAAAAGGCAGGGTCTGGTTCAGTAGGTCCAGAGTGGTACCCAAGTTTCTGCATTTCTAACAAACTCCCAGGTGGTGCTGATGCTGCTGGTTCATGGCCACACTTTGAACAGAAAACTATAGAGAAGAACCAGGAGGTCTGAGCTGTGTCTGCCACAAGATGCCTTAAGACTGAATTCGTATGTGGTGTTTGTAACTCCCAAGGGGGTCATCACTATGTTGGGATTATTCTAACCACGTCACATGTGAGACAATGTTTATTTCAGCAAACATTTATGGACTATCTACTAGGTACCAGTTGTTGGAAAGGGGAAAGGAAACATGGATTATCTCAAGGAGCTCCTGTTGATGGAGGATGAAAGATGAGGGGAGCAAAGTGTGAACCTCAATAACCATCAAGTTGGCCAAGAAGAAAGCAAAAGGTGCTGTAAGAAAAACCATAACAAGGCTGGTGAGAAAACACAGGAAAAGGGAAATGTTGTTTCTGGCTGGGCAAGAACATAGACTTCATGGAGGAGGTAACATTTGAATAAATGCAATCAAATATCTTCTATAAGATACTTGAAATGGATCTGATTAGAAGGAGCTAAGTCTGAGAAACTGAATTAGCTCCCAGAAGAATATTCTAGTCTTACTAGATCATTCAACAGATCACAAACAATATGAGGGGGCCCAATTTTGAGACATTGAGTGCTCTGACCAGAAAATTCTCATTAAATATGATGGGCTAGCTTGGAAAATCATTGAACACAGAAATAATCCTGTGCAGAAAGAGAAGATAAAAGACACTGAGTGCTTTGACCAGAAAATTCTCATTAAATATGATGGGCTGGCTTGGAAAATCATTGAACACAGAAATAATCTTCAAACACATCTTACACATGTTGCAGGTGCTCAACAGATCATTTTTCTAATAGTTTAACTAATGATTTCAGTGCTCAAATTGTAAAAGTGCCTCCAGAGATAAAAACAGTACTTCTTCAGAGCCCCATAAAGGGAGGTGGCGTTTTTTTTAAACCTCTCTTGAATTTGCATATGGTGTACATTAATAAGATCATCATATCTTAGTTCAGATACTATAGTTTGAACTAGTCATTCCTTGATTCTATTAAAATGTTCTCTCAGACTTTTCAACTAGTCACAATGGTGTCCTCTCTCTCTTTCCTCCTTTTGTCAGTCTAAAATTTTAGGTTACTGTAGCTATCACAAAGAAAACAGTTATAAGGTAAGCAAATTTTGAAATCTGATAGAAATCCATAGCATTGGAAGTTCTCAGGACTGGATATTTTCATATATAGATTATTAATTCACAAGAGGGGAAAGGCTATGAAAATTCATCTTTATCTTTCCAAAATTAT
>JAQZBX010001804.1:0-78424 GCA_029593785.1 Cabassous unicinctus | reverse complement strand
GGGGAATAAATAAAATAAATAAATCTTTAAAAGAAAAGAAAAACTAATAAAAAAAAAAAGAGCTTCTGATAGCAATTTCTTCTTTGTGATTCACTAACTAATAAATTTATATAATAACCTATACTGTTCCATTTTATTAATAACATATTTTTCAATTATCTTTTTAAAGATTTATTTATTTACTTTGTTTTTCCCATCCCATCCCACCCCCAACCCCCGCTTGCTGTCTGCGTCCATTCGCTGGGTGATCCTCTGTGTCTGTTTCCTGCCTTCTCATCCTTCTCCTCCAGTCTTCACCAGGATTTGATCCTAGGGACCTCTGATGTGGGAGAGAGGCACTCTGCCACCTGTGCCACCTCAGTTCCTGGTTTCTGGCACATCTCGTCTTGACTCTTTCCTGTGTCTCTCCCTTGCTGTGTCATCATCTTGCTGTGTGGCTCGGCGGGGCCTGGCTTGCCATGCATCGGCCAGTGGCTCACCTGCACGCCTTCTATTTTTATTTTACCAGGATGTCCCAGGGAGCGAACCTGGGTCCCTTCATATGGCAGACGGACACCCAACCACTTGAGCCACATCCACCCCCATTTTTTCAATTATTTTAATGAATTTTTCATTCAGATGTTTGGGGCCCTTTAAAAAGTTGGATACTTCTGCAGTGTTTCTATGGAAACATTATATGTTTGTGTTATATAGTTTATCTTTTTCAATGATCCAGTACAAGCATAATGCACACTTAAAAGTAGAGTAAGTCCTTTAAAAATAATAATTTATATTGCTTTTAAAATATAATTATTAGAAAAATACAATGAGATCTTTAGGCCAGTACTAGAAACAGACTGAAAGAGGAACTCTCAAAATACCAGATTAAGCTGAAGCAGATGACATTTTCACAGATGTCCTTTTAATTTATTTGCCAATTCTAAGATGTCTATCTAACACACGTAACATCACGAAAATTATTAGTGAAGTAACAGAATATATTTCTTCAAATAAGATAACTTTTATAGAAATAAGAACAATAATGATAACGTTTGTATCGTAGCTTATAAAGTATCACTGTAACTACACTATTACTTTGAAAGAAACTCAAAGTTACAGTACAAAACCAAGCAGACAGAGGAAAACAAAATCCAATTATTTTTTTCAAGGTTTATAATATACTTGGTTGAAATTAGTTGTGAGAAACATAATCAGGTTGAATTAGTGAATTTTTCAAATGAATTTGCTTATCTTTGAGTTAGGGAATTGCCATACAAAATTTATTTTCAAAGTAAAAGATGGAAAATTCAGTCTGATTTTGTTAAAAGCACTTATTGCCATTTCCTTTTCCTTTTAAGAAAAATAGTTATATAATTCATTTTTCAAGAAAAGTTCCCTATAAAAGATATTTTCTGTGTAATGTACTATTGCTTGAAAATATTAGCTTCCTTGTACATTTGATTCCTGTGTATACCAAACTTAGACTTAATACAGATCATTGTGATGTTTTTAATCACAAAAGTCCCCTGTAAAAAGTGTATTTGGTTTAAAAAGAAGAAAGTTTTGCATTCAGCTTTGCTCATTAATCTCTAATTTTCAATTTGGTCTTTGAAAAGTAAAATATTTTTAGGATCGGAAAATGGTCTATCCTTGCATTCACCATGACATTCCCCTATTCACTCTCTCCTGCCATTCCTTCCTTTCAGGTCATTTTCAATGTTTGGAAGGAAGAGTATCTTTAACATATGGAACTAGTTGTACCAGGGCCCCTGTGAACATGACAGCTCCTAAAACCCTGAGCTTTGTAGCCATAAACTGCACTTGGCTTGGTTCTCATATAACATGCCCCTGAAGAGAGGAGTAACTCCTGTATGCGAAATCGTGCTCTTAGCTTGGTCATACTTCTAGAAGTTAATGTGTTTGTTCATTTGTTTATAATAGCTATTTCCATCTATCTTTTTCCTTAAGCCTATAACATCCCCTATATAATCCATTTTTTAAAAAATTATTTGAATTCTTTTATGTATTTTAAATATAATCAGAGTTTTCTAAAAAGTCTCACATATGAAGGGTTAGTTTGATTACCTTGGCAGGTTTTTTTTTACTGTTTACCTTGCATATCATAGATTATATTTTCTCTAATGTTAAGATTTATAGCTGAAGGCAAGAAATCTCTATTAATCCAAAACATTTCCCCTCTGACCCTAATGTTGTGGGGGTTTTTTTCCTTCCTCTTTCATCTCATTTCTCTTGCTTTAGAGATAATATCCTTCCCTAACACAAGCAGGGTTTGGACACATATTCATTCACTGACAGCTTGGGTAAGATTGAAACCAGTTTAAGTGCATCCCTATCAGATTAATGAACAATGTGCCACAGGTCTTATTTCACTTGACAAAAATTCTGTCCAAAATAGCATTTTTAACAATCATATAACATTATGAATCTTTACAAGTGTCTTGGTTTCCTCATTGCAAAGACAAATACCATACAATGGGTTGGCTTAACAACAGGAATTTATCAGCTCTTGGTTTCAGAGGCTAGAAGGCTTGCTTCCTTCTGGGGTTGGTAGCATCTGGCTTGGCTTTCCCCCATCACATGACAATATCTTCTCCTTTCCATAGGAAGACTTACTCTTAATTTCTGATAATTAGTAAGAATTTCCTCCAGTGATAGTGTAATTTTGAGTAAACCCAGTACATGTATACCTTACTCTACCTTACCACTAGAGAAAAACACAATATTTATAGAGCCACATTTTCATTTTGATAATCCTTATGTTTCCTTGGACATCTAGTTTTGCTTAGGACTGAAGCGAAGACACTGAGAAGGCAGAGAAGGGGAAGCTTTTGAAAGATAAAAATTAGCAGAAGGCTCCTCAAGAGAAGGAAGCATATGGGTGGAGCTGTTTGGTACCATGGATGCCAGCTGTTAGATCCAAGGCAGATGGGTTTAGCTCTGCCCTGCAAATGCTTGTGTCTGGCCAACAATCACATGGCACAACAGCCAGATTCTAGCAGTGAAAGGCAGAGCAGAGAGACATTTTTTTTTCCTGGCACTTGTCCCTCTTTGGATGCTATCTGCACTGATGATTTAGATTAAATTAATATTGCTGGCTATATGCTCTGTATACTGTGATTATATAGTGTTCTCTTGGTTGCTAGCTACTTTGGATGCTGTGGGTTAAGCAAATTGTTGCCTTAACCACCAGCCACGTTTTTAGTACACGTTATGACTTTTTAACATTTTTTCCCTCTTTTTCCTCAGAAAACTGTTTCTTGTGCTATGCCTCTAGGTTAAATTATGTAGATGTTGATTAGCCCATCACTTTGAAGGATACATATTTACCTCTTTTTCTTTTCCTTATTGGCTCACTCACACGTGGTTACAGACTGCCCGTTTACTAATTGAATAGTCTAGAACCAAAATGCTGGGTCTTATGAGTAGATTAGAGAAGACCTAGAAGGTCTCTCTCTCATATCACCCTTTCAAGACATTCCAGTGGTAATTTCAGTGCACTGAGTTCCCTCTCTCTCCTTTTGAGGTGGTGTACCGCCCTGAGAGAAGCAATATATTGCCAAATATTGTGTTTCAAGTTAGTTTATAAAATTATTTAATTCTCTGAAAGAAGAGATGGGACCACATGAGAACATTGGGCAGCTTATAAGGGTCACAGAGGAGGGACTGAAAAGGAGGCAGGAAATGAAGAGGAGTCTTTGCTCAAAAACTGACATATATAATTAACTATAAGTCCAAAAATGCCACATGTGAAATTGTACAATTGTATAATTCCATGATTTTACTATCATGACAGAAAGAATTATTGACTGTAGCATTTAGATCCCAAGGGTAGCATATGCTCTAAATTTTACTAATAAATTATGTGCATTAAAAAAAAATTGACTCTGGAACTGTAACTGCTGAGAAAAGGTTCTTGGATCCTCGCTTGACCCATCAGCATACCCTAGAGAGGTTGTTCTTTGGTAAACACAGCAGAAGAGGATTTCATCCAGGACTCACTTGGGTTTTGATGAGCTTCTTCTTCATTTTAGGCTGATATAGGTGATAAGGCTGATACAACATACTATTAAAAGCTACAACAGTTGTGTAGCTAGAGCAGTGATTCAAGTGGGTACGTCTTCTTCCCACTGAACAGGAGAACCTTTGGAGGGCAAAAAGCATCATCTTTAAGTTTTAACTATTGGTAGGAAATTAAATATAAGACCCAACAAGTTTAAACTTACAAACTGAAAATAAGGGGTCACATGTACAAGTTAGAACCATCATGTTTGATTCTTTGACATCAAAGAATCAAAAGGTAAGATAATTAAAAGACTCTTAAACAGTACACCCATTTTAGAGAGGTTAGAGTAAACCTGTATTGGTAATGGCATTTTTAAATTTTTTTAAATTTTTAAATTTTAAAAAATTTATCCACCCCTCCCGCCCTCCCCCCCACCCCCCCGCCACTTGTGCTCACTGTCTACTCTCTGTGTCCACTCACTGTGTGTTCCTCTATGTCTGTTTGTCTTCTTGTCTTCTTTTTAGGAGGCACCAGGAACCAATCCTGGGACCTTCCAACGTGGGAGAGAGGCACTCAATTGCTTGAGTGACCTCAGCTTCCTGGCTTGTTGTGTCTCTCATTGTCTTTTCCTCTGTGTCTCTTGTTGTTGTTGCATCATCTTGTTGTGCCAGCTCTCTGTGCAGGCCAGCTTGCCTTTACCAGGAGGCCCCAGGAACCGAACCCAGGAGCCCAATCCCTTGAGCCACATCCGCTTCCCAGTAATGGCATCTTTGTACTTAACTTTTGTAATATGAATCCATTACTTTTTTTTTTAAGCATGAAAGGGATTGTTTAAAAACAAACAACAACAAAAACAGGTATAGAATTTGCATCCAGTAACTTTAAGTGTTTAAGAATAAAATATAGTTAGTACAATTTTAAATTTGGCTGATTAAACTGTGTAGAAAAACGGTATATCTCCAGGGTATATGGACACTAAGGCACTAGAATTTTCTTTTCAGTTAGGCATATACTAACTGATCATGTGGACATTTTATGTTTCTGTTTATGAACATCTTTAGATTTGAAAGCATAGTGGTTTTGTGTAGCTGGGTGTAATTATTTCTGACAGGGTTTAAATCAGCTTATTAATTTTTATAGATTACTTTAAAGAAGCTATGTACAAGAGTTTTGATCATATAGTCTAAGCTTAATCATTTCTCTTACCTTAGATTATTTCCAGTTAATCTGTATTTTCTACTTTTTAAAAGCTGAATTTTACTTAATCCAAAAATGTGTGTATAAAAGTTTATCGAATTAAGTGCATTAGTTTAGAGTGTTATCCTGTTGCTACTGACTTAGAAAGAAAGAAAAAATCTATAAATCTCTCAGGGGCTATAAAAGTTGAAAGGAGATTTGTATGTTGGAGGAAAATAGTATAGCATTATAGGAAGATTTGGAATAGATTATGGGTTTATTCAATTCTTGAGTGTGAAATACTATACTAATATAACATTTTAGAAGAAAATTAATAAAAGGTGAATGAAAGGAAAAATTCATCTTCATAAAATATAGAGGAACTTTAATTTTTACTTCATCAAAATAGCATTCATTAACTATGAAGCAGAAATGAAACCAAAAGTACCCTTAATTTCTAGTTTTTAAGAAGACTAGAAAACATCACCAAAATTAAGTCCATTTATAATTCTTAGCACTTAGCCCAATACCTCATGGAAAGTACAGTGCCTTGTATTTAGTAACTTATTCTCTATTGAATGAATGAGTGAAGTGAATGAATGAATGACTTGCCAACCATGTTTAGCTGGCAGTTTTAGTTAGTGTCATTTTTAAACTAATTGATGGATCCCACCAAATAGCAAAATTGCCTTAAAGATAAAGATCCAGAGAAAAGATATGTGATTATGAGTAATTTTTATTTTGTTCTTTGTGCTTATGTGTATTTTCCAAATTTTTAACAATAAATGTTAAGTAGCAAAAAATTTCAAGGTATTTATGTGCCTATAATTTATCCTAAAATGAATATAGATCTCACCTCTAATAACTAGTATCTCATCTGTGATTCAAACTGCAGAGGCCCTGCTTTTGGATTAAAGGCTACTTTTCAAGACATATGTAATTAGAGCCAAACAATATTTCTAGGGTTAATTTAAAGGAAGTAGATTTTAATATTAATCTGTAGAAACTGAATTAATGTTTCTGCCATTGAACAAAACAACATTAGTTCCATTTTGTAGTTTTGAAAATGTTTAACCTTTTCTGAAAGACAACCAAGATACTATATTGAATGCCAGCTTTCTTGTTGCAAATATAATTATATTTGAATGACTTAAATAACCCCATGCCAACCTGTAAATACAACCCCTGCTCTCCCTGATAGAATTAAAACATTGGACCAGGGTGGATGGATATTCTGACCATTGTAGCAGTTGGTAGTTAAATCCTATGACTAATGGGAGAGATATCTGTCTAGGTGGGCCACATGGACTTAGTTATCTGCCCACTGGAATGGGAGTTATCTGAGGAATATTGTGGAACATCGTTGAATGGATTCACAGCTATGCCTGATGTGAATCATTCTTCCCTCAAAAATCTAAAGTTTAATAGTTAAAAAATTCCAACCTGTTGTCACATAAACTGAGATGTTTGGTCTAGTCTAAAGGTTTGGAGGGAATGAATACAATATATACTCTAAGATATTATGCTAGTAATTTGTTTGGCTATGTTTTATGCCTCTAAATTTAGGAAAACCTAAAATACTTTGTGGTTGTTGCAGATGATCAGTAAATCTTGAATTGCTACAAACAATGAAAAATGCTTTCTTCAACTTCTCAACACCATCATGAAGACTGCAGGACTTAAATCGTAGCTTGGTGGACTCAATAGTGTTCCCTGTCAGTTCTTTAAATTCAAGGGGCATGGTTAAAGGTATACATAATGTGATAACTGAGGCACTCTGACCTATAGAATTTCCATGACTCTTAAGGGATATTGGGGGAAGCATTTGGTGCCCAGCTCTTTAGATGACAGTTTCTTTAATTGAATGATCCTGTTTCACATTGATTTCCCTAATAATGGTCTCAAACTCTTTTCTTTAGGGGACTATTAAAAACAGCTGAAGGATTTTGTGGGACTAGATAGGTGTGAAGATAAGGTTTCCTGGATACTCCTAATGCTTCTTTTACAACTCTTTCTGGGTAATTTAGCTTACCTGGTTATAGGAAGCAAACAGGTGGGTGGATGGGAAGTTTAGTTTGTGCTTTTATTTCCAAATCCAGGAGTAAACTGCTACCTCTTTTATATAATCTGAAACATTTAGTATTTTGTCTTGTAGTTCGGCTTGTTTCTCTTTGATTTCTTGATATACCTAGCTTTGTTTCTTTTGATTCCTTGACACCAAAGAGAAAATGTGTCTGTATAAAGTCTGTTCTCTGGGATGTTTTCAAATAAGCGTGTGTGTTTGTGTGTCTTTGTATTTTGTGAAGTGTGAGCAAGTTGTGATGGATATCTTTGCCAATAAATAATAAACAACTATCTAGAATTTTGTGATTTTTATAATGAGAATTTTTTAGTTGTGGTAAACAGGTCACATAGACTAATTTTTAAGAATAAATCTTTTGTAAGTTAATATTCAATAGAATATGTATGTATCTCTTTAACAATGGTGTAATCAACAGAAGGCAAACTGTTAGACTAATGGATTACAGTCTGAAAAAGGCCCACTGCAATCTTTAAATTCTAGATTTTGTGGGCTTTTAGAGAAATAAATCTATAAGTGGAAGAATAAATGAAATGTGTGGATGTGCTATGTTCTTAACAAAGACTAAATTGATGGGGTTTCTCCTACAAAATATTAAAAAGTAAATTTGGCCCTATTGCTTTATTTTTAAATTAATATACAAACTTTGTTTTGCATTAAAACTTCTATTCATTCATTTTATCTGATGATGCTTTAAGAAATTGAAGTTCTTTCTTTTTAAGGAAATCAAGAATATACAAATGGGAATACTAATTGTTTAAAATTACAAATAGTTTCTTTTATGGATTTGAAAAGTAATGTTTCTAAATATGAAAACAGTAATTTTGCCTAAAATTACAGTATAATGACCAGGACATCTCTCCTTTTTAGAGAAGCAGTCAAGTGCTTCTGGAACAGATGAGACAGCAGCGATCCAGTGAGGTTGATTCCCCACAGAGGAAACCTATGCAAACCCAACTTATTGGAAGGTAAACTACTCTTCAATTAATGATGTCCTCCTTTTCTCAAGGTATCCAAAGACAAGAGGTGGTCTGTAAAAGGTTGGATGACAACTCCTTTGTTCAGAACAATTACTGTGACCCTGACAGTAAGCCACCTGAAAATCAAAGAGCCTGCAACACTGAGCCCTGCCCACCCGAGTAAGTAAGAGAAAGAAGTGAGAATTATTTTCATCAGGTGCAAAGGGAAAAACATTAGATATTCATACTTGGAAACACATACTGATCTGATATGAATAATTTGAGCAAAAGAAGAAAATAAGGAGGGTAGAATTTTGGTGTGCCTTAGCAAAGATTCCTGTTTATCTATAGGTTTCAGTAATTAACTCCTTTAAATCAGGAATTTCAGTGAGGTTGGTCCTGGCATAGTGCTAGAAATTAGCATAATTCATCAATTCTAAAGGCACACATCTTTTGACATTTTAACATCTCTGAAATGAGGATTCATCTTGGGTATGATGTTGTTTTACAGTAATAATTGGCATTTTTCTTTCTTAATGGCACATAAAATAACAGTGTCTTAGATTTAATAAAAGATGGTTGATTTGATGTTCAGTCCTATCTTTTCTAGATATTTATCCTAAATCTTAAAGATTTTTCAGTGGTTTAGAAATACTCTGCAATGGAATAGCAATGGTTTAATTTGCTGATACAGTTTTAAGTTCTGTCATGAAGATAGTCTGTATTTTGAGTATCAGGCACAGGCATAGGCGTGCACTTCAGTTTCTGGTGATTTATGTAGCAATTATCAGCTGGTGAGAAGCTCATTGTAAAGAGAGGCCCAAGGAGAGAGCACATTCATCTTAATGATGGCTTCAAAATGAGACCTGCTTTCAAAACAGAAAGATTTCTTGATTGAGCAAAAGTCAGTGATTACGTGAAAAAAGAAGGATGTTGACTTGATCATGAAACTATTGATCTTTGTAGAGATTTGCCTCCTACACAACTGCAAAATGGAACAATATGAGTGGCATTTCATTCTCATTTGAGAAATAAGATTAACTGTCATAATACACCCTGATTAGCTAATTATCCCAACATGAAATTGTTAAGGCAAAAGAGAATAAGCAAATGAAAATATATATCCCAAGATCTCTATAACAGGAGATGAAAGCTTTATAATGAGGTAATTCCTTTTCCTAAAAATGACCACAGTGGAATCACAAAAACCTGGTACTTAACAATGGCTAAAGAATCCAGGTCCCTCATATAGTTAAAGCAAGGCTCATTTCTTAATATTTGTTTCAAAACAATAATGCCTTATGAAATTTCATTATGCAAAGTCAGTGTCTGCTTAAACATTTGAATTTTAAAGGGAGATATTCACTACTAGTCTCTTGTCAAGGTTTAGGGCAGTGGCTACCAAATTAGGAGTACAAGGAAATCTGGAGTTACAGAATAGAATTTTTCATTCTAAAACTCTATAATTTCATATTGGTTCTTTTCAAAATGTGATTCCCTTATAACTAATTCCTTAAAATCCAGACATGAGAAAGTTTAAAAATGTGACCTATGATATGCATTACAAAGACATGTTTATGCATTTCTGTTTTCATTTTCCTCTATTCTGCCAATTATTTTTATAAATCTATCTCAAGATAAACTGAAAAACTATGTAAAACAAAGAGATGCTCAAAAACCATGGGCTGATTATATATTAGTCCCTTCCTATGTTTCCAATAGCTCCAGCATGTTTTTAGATAATTGTGAGTCTCAACCCATCACATTAATTCCCTGACATTCAGGATTTTAAGTATTATGTTTGGCATTTGATCAGCCATTTAAGGCATCTAAGTGGGCATGGTCACACCTTTCTGTTTTGGCCTAAGCTTTTATAATTTTTTTTCTCTTAAATTTTTTATTCTGAAGTAATTTCAAATTTACAGGACAATTGCAAAAATAATACAAAACCCATACAGCTATATACTTCCTCCCAGATAACCAGATTCACCAATTTTAACATTTTGTCATATTTATCATATACTATCTGTTTTCTAAACATTTGAGAATAGGTTGCAGACATCATGCTCCTTGAACACTTAATACCATGCATATTTCCTAAAAAGTAGGATGTTCACTTATGTAACTACCTTAAGTACTGTTATCAAGTTCAAGAAATTTAATATTGATACAACACTTAGTCTATATTCCAAATTTTTTAATATGTCCCAATAATGTATCTTTGAGCCTTTTCTCCTCCATTATTAGACCCAGTACAGAATCAAGTATTGCATTTAATTGTCATTGTTTCTCTTTTTCTAATTTTATTGAAGTATATCATTCATACTTGAGCATACATAAACAATAAGTGTATAGTAATCATTGTGAACTAACAAAACAAACACGCATCTCATCATACAGGGCTCCCATACATGACCCCACCACGAACAACTTGCATTGTGAAAAATGTGTTACAAACTATAAAAGAGCATCGTCAAAATATTAGTACTAACTATAGCCCAGATCTTACATTGGGGGTATTTTTCCCCCAACCCACCTGATTACTAACACCCTATATTAGTATTATATATTTGTTATAGTTCATGAGAGAATGTTCTCATATTCTATTAACCACAGTCCCTCTTCCACCACAGGAGTCCCTGTGTTGTACAGCCCTATGCTTTGTACAATCCATTCAAAGTGTACATTCATTGGCTCTCATTTTCATCACAGAGTTGTGCATTTATCACCTCAGTCAATTTTGGAACGTTTTCATTACTCCAAAAGGAAAAATCCCATACACCTTTATACCCCTTATTGTTGTCTGTTAGAATTGATATAATGTCTTCTTTGCCATTGCCACAAAAATATGACAATATTACTATCGCCTATAAGTTACATTAGTTGTAATTTTCCTATGTTTCACCATAATTTTAACACTTGGTAGGAGAAGAATATTCTTATATTTATACTATTAACCACAATCTTCATCCACTACCGAAATCAGTGTTATACATTCCCTAGATTATTCTCTAGTTTCCTTTCAATTGACATCCACAGACTACCCCTCTCAGCCACAATACCATTTATAAATCAGCAGTGTTAGTTGTGCTCACTGTAATGGGTATACTCACTGTTATGTGTTACCATCAACTCTATTCATTTCTACACTTTTACAGTAAATTTTATTAAAAATTCTACTTACACTAAGCATCAGCTTCATATCTCAACCCACATTCCATCTCCTAGTATATACTCTAGAGTTTACCTCTGTGAGTTTACTCATTGTATTTAGTTCGTATTAGTGAAGCCATGCAATATTTGTCCTTTTCTGTCTGGCTTATTTCACTCAACATAATGCCCTCAAGGTTCATCCAGGTTGTCATATGTATCCCAATTTCATTTCTTCTTACAGTTGAGTAGTATTCCATTGTATGTATATACCACATTTTGTTTATCCACTCATCAGTTGGTGGACACATGGACTGTTTCTATATTTTAGTAATTGTGAATAATGCTGCTATGAACATCGGTGTGCAAATATCAGTTCCTATCCTTGCTTTTAGTTCTTCTGAATATATTCCTAGGAATGGGATTGCTGGATCATATGGCAGTTCTATATTCAGCTTCTTGAGGTACCACCAAACTATCTTCCAAAGAAGCTGTATCATTCTACATTCCCACCAACGGTGAAGGACTGTACCTATTTCTTCACATCCTCTCCAGCACTTGCATTTTTCTGGTTTTTCAGTTTTTTTAATAATAGCCATTCTATAAGGTATGAAATGGTATCTCATTGTATTTTTTATCTGCATTTCCCTAATAGCTAATGACGTTGAACAATTTTTCATGTGCTTTTTGGCCATTTGTATTTCCTCTTTGGAAAAAAAATATCTATTCAAATCTTTTGCCCTTTTTAAAATTGGGTTACTTGTCTTTTTATCATTCAGTTGTATGATCTCTTTATATAACATAGATATCAAACCTTTATCAGATATGTGGTTTCCAAATATTTTCCCCCATTAAGTAGGCTGCCTTTTTACTTTCTTGATAAGTCTTTTGAAGAACAGAAGTGTTTAATTTTGAGGTGATCCCATTTATTTTTTTCTTTCATTGCTCACGCTTTGGGTGTAAGATTTAAGAAATTCTGCCTACCCCAAGATCTTGAAGGTGTGTCCCTACATTTTCTTCTAGGAGTTTTATGGTTGTAGCTTTTATTTTTAGGTCCTTAATCTTAAGCTTAAATATTGTCTGAATGTCCTTAGAGATTTCAACGGTTGGTTTTCCTTCCCATATATTGTGGGTTTGGGTATTACATTGGAGGGATTTTTTTGTTTGTTTTTTATTTTTAAATGATTAAAGGATGATTGATATATTTGGATTAACATGCATGATTAAAAATAAGTTTCCTATCTTTCCTTTAGTTTTTCTGAAATAAAAGGTCATTTTAATGTGGCTTTTATTTATTAACTTTTTAAAGCTTGGAGGTGGGATGAAATTAGAAATGAAAACAGGAAAGCTAGAAAATTTAGGCTAAGTTTCTTTCTTAGAAAGATCTAAAGATATATTTTTAAAATATTACTTTTTATTAATCATTTTTCTTAGTTCCTTTTAAATTTTTTCTTTATCTTCTGAATTCAGACTATAAAAAAGGAAATATGAATGCTTCAGAATGATTGTTGTATATAATAAGATTTCTAATAGACCTTTTTTTATACAAATAAAAATCATAGAAAGACTACTGAATACGATAAGACTGAAAACGAATATGGAAGAAAGAAAAGAGATAGGTTTATTTCAGCTGATGATGTGATCATTGTATTTCTTTTCGTAATACATATTTATTGCATCAATTATTTTAAATGCAGATAAACAAAAAGAAGACAATTAAGAAAACACTTATAATCTTACCATCAGAGATACCACTGTTAGTATTTTGACATGTTTATTTCCAGTCTTTTTTCTATGTTTACATAAGCATTTGTATATAACAAAATGGTGTTATACTATTTGTGATGTTTTTTAGTCTGTTCTCAACATATTTTGAACATCTTTTCATTTAATTATATATCTCCCACAATATTTTGTAGGTATATCATTATTTAAATCAGTATTTACTGTTGAATAATTTTGGCCATGTCCTAGCTTTTGATCTTCTATTATACCTCAGCATGAAATAGTTTTGTTGCTAGAACTTTGTCATCCATAATAATGCCCTATGCTAAATAGGGGCAGAATTGCTGTTTCAAATGGAAGCAAATCTTGGTCTTTGAGACACATTGTCAAATTGGTCTCCAGAGAGATTAGTGAATGTGTACTCCCACTAACAGTATATAAGAATGCCATTTCCCTGAAACTATGTGATACTGGGTATTATTATTTTTTAAATAATGTTTGAAAGTTTTATAGGAGGAAAAAAGTCCAAATATCTAGTTGCAGTTTTGTTTTGCATTTCTGGGATTGCTGATGAGGCTGAGCATTTTAAAAATATATTCAGTGGCCAATTGTATTGCTCCTTTTTTGCTTTTCCTATTCATGGCTCTGGCTCATTTTTATATTGAAGTGTTTATCATTTTATTATTGACTTGTGTGAACTCTTTATGCATTCATAATAGTAACTATTTTTACCTGTGTTACAAATATTTTTCCTAGTTAGTTTGTCCTATGTCTTTCATATTATTTATAGTGTTTAGGTCTATTTTCACTTACAAGATTTTAAAAATTTTTGTGCAGTAAGCTTTCAAATTTTCATTTCTTTCATTGGTATAATGCTAAGGCCTTACCCACTCTAAGATTTTACTTTCACTTAAAAAATGTAAACTTTAATCTATCCAGAATATATTTGCCTGATTTTTTGTTTGTTTGTTTGTTTTTTTGCCTGATTTTAGAAAGGGATTTATATTTATTTTAAAATATTTTTGTTTTTCCAAAACTTTTGCTATAAAATTCTAAATAGTATTTTATCAAATAATATCTTTTCAAATCATATAATATTTCAAATGTCTTTTAGCTATATTGAGAGACTATAAGTAGACTATAATTAGAGACAAGGGACTAGAAAGAATAGACAAAAGAGGCATTGGTAAAGATGTAATAATAGTGTTTATTTGGAAGACTTTTAAGAGCTAGAGGGGCCCTTGCTGGGAAAAATTATGTGCTCATAGCAACAACACTTTTATGAGAAAGAGTATAGTCGTCAAGGTGATGAGGTGACCATAGACAGGAAAAAAGCATGAATTCTGGAGGCATTGAGTAAAAATGGTGGGATTCATGACATAGGCTTGAATAATTGGAAAAAAGGAAAGGGAGGGGTCGATGTTGAAGGACATGACTGATAGGAACCTAGTGCCCCACCATAAAAACAGGAAATAATGCCTAGTTGGAATCCAAAGAGAAAGGCCAAGAGTTCAGTTTTTACCATCCTGTCTTTTAATAACAAGAATATGTGTATATATGACCTCATATGAAGAATCCTTGGATACTAAATATTTTTCCTGTTTGACACTGTGGTTTTTTAATTTGTGAAAAACAGAAAAGTGAAAACAATAAAGAATACTATAGATTGTGATAATACCATGACCAAAAATCAATAAACATTTATTAAGCAATTGCAATGTGGAAGGCACTGTGTTTTTGGAAAAATTGTTCCTTTTCTTAAGAACAATCTAATTGGGCAAATATATATACAAAAAACCATAGTACAAAACAAAATATGATAAATATAATAAGAGAAGTAAAAGCAAAAGTGCTAAAGAAAACTCAGAGTGGAGAGAGATTAATTTTTACCTGGGGCTAGAATTTATTTAATAGAATATTTTATGGTATAATGTTTAATAATTATTTTGAGTCATTGTACCTCACCCATGGACAACTATCATCAGTTATTTTAAGTTTAAAAAATTATTCATCAGGGTCCTCTATAAAACTCCAAAATTTAAGACCTAAGAAGAATCATAGAAATCATCTAGGCCAACTCCCATCATTTTATGGATGAGGGTATGCTAATCTCCAGTAATGTTTTTCCCATTATACTAGACATTACTAACTTTTTAAGTTATAAATCAAATGTCTGGTGGCACTTTAACACTCCTGATTTTACTTGCTTCATTAACATTCTCAATTGCCGCAACATCAGAGATGTTTATGACAGTGATTTTTTTAAAATTAGAAAAACCTCAACTATTGAATATTAGTTTCACTCTCCACTTAGCTAGGGAATAACCAAAAAAGTTTTTTACCAACTTTTTATTTTGAAAATCTTTCTAAAAATTATTTTTTAACTTTCCTACCTTAGTAAGTAGACCATTGGTTACATAGTTGAATCTATTTTGGTTAAAAATATTCATGTCAAATTCTGAAGATTATTTTTTTCCTTTTTTTTTTCATTTAAAAATTTATGAAGTATATCACTCATACATAAACATGCATAAACAATAAGTGTATAGTAAAAGTTGTGAACTTACGAAACAAACATGCATAACATCATACAGGGCTCTCATAGCTCACTCTACCACCAATACCTTGCATTGTTGTAAAACATTTTTAACAAATGATGAAAGAGCATCCTTAAAATTTTACTACTGAACAAAGTATCTTACATTTGGTTTATTTTTCTCCCAACCCACCCTATTATTATTATTATTATATCATTCATACATGAACATACATAAACAATAAGTGTATAGTAAAAGTTGTGAACTTATAAAGAAAACATGCATAGCACTATACGGTGTCCCATACATCTACCCAGCACCAACACCTTGCATTGTTGTGAGACATTGAAAGAATATCATCAAAATCTTACTACTAACTATAGCCCATATCTTACATTTGGTGTATTTTCTCCCAACCCACCCTATTATTTTTTTTAAATATATTTTTATTACAGAAGTTGTGAACTTACAAAACAATCATGCACATGGCAGAATTCCCATACAACACCCCTCCATCAACACACCACACCATGGTAGAACATTTGTTACAAATTATGAGATAATATCATCAGACTATTACCATTAACCATGGCACACTTTTTCCATACTCCCCCATTATCAAAAAATATGGAACATTTCACGAATTTGTGTGTCATCCTTGTGCAAGGGCCATGCTAATCTTCTCTATATCATTCCAATTTTAGTATATGTGCTACCAAAGTGAGCAATGAAGATTATTTTTTATTTCACTATGTTAAGGACATAAGCCTTGGACAAAGGCTGGGGGATCTCTTGCTCTCTTTCTCTTTTTCTCTTTCTTTCTCTTTTTAACCAAATCTACTTTCAGTCTGCTTTCCTATCTTTTGCCATTTTCCTTTAAATTAAAAAGCAGAAATAAAAGTCTGGTTTTATGAAGGGTTCTTTCTTCAAAAATATTCTGATTAACCAAGGTTGGAATGTTATTTTTTATGGTATCTCTCTTGACTCCCATCCCCCCCAATAATATTCTTGCTTGTCCTATTATTCTACAGCTTACACATGCTGCAGTAAGCCACTCTTGTTTCAAACACTCAAACATGAATCCCACTAATTGTTAGTGTTTAACAAATATGAAGGCAGTGAGGATGAAGACAATTTGATTGCTGGGTATTGGGTAAAGCTCAGATACAGTCATGGGACTATTCAGACTAATGGTTCAGAAATTTATATTTCCAGAGTGAATTTCTGCAGTATTTTCACCACCGGGAAAAAAAAAAAAAAGACAAAGAAATAGGGAAATTGTCCTCAAAGGAGAAAATTCATGGAGAATGAAGACGAAGGAAGCATTGTCTTACACTAGACAGGAGAGTGGAGAGACTGATACAAATAGACAGTATTTAAATAACAAGGGTGTGATTCAGTCCTGTAGAGAGACATGGGAAGGAATGATTTGATGAGCAATAAAGGAGGATGGAACAGAAACTGAATGTGAAACCTGAAATCGGACTTAAAGTCAGAAGGGAAATTGGGAGGATGGTTAATAATTTTACTTTTATACATTGCAAGTTGAAGGTTAGAGTGGTACGTCTAGACTGAGTTTCCAAGGAAATGTGGTTGGCAATAAAAACAGAGGACAAGTAATAGAAAGGCAGAGGTGGCCCTGACCTTGTGCAGCAAAGAACAGCAACACCTTCTGAATCACCCTGGTGACTCTGAGCACCTGTGTTTAATTTGAAGGCCTCCATCCCTCTTACACTGTGAGATCTAATGAGATCATGGCTGGAGGTGGTATGACTGAACTTTTTGTGGCTGAGTTATACACATTTCTGTTTTATCCTCTAATCTTGGTGATGAAATCACTGTTGTGAATTGAATCAGAGTTTCACTATGGCTGGCATGCAAGTTATTATTCTCAGAACACATTTTCCTCTTTACCAAAAATAGTACTAACAACTTAAGATCAAGTTCATCTGAGGGAAACAAAAAAGAAAGAATATGTAAATCACTTTAAATTTCCTTTGGAAAATTTCTCAACAGAAAAAAAAAATGTTAATGTCAGGTTTTAAAATTCAGGGTTAAATAAATCTTAGATTAAAAATATTTAGGTTTTGAACAAACATTTTCACTTTGAAAAACCAGTTAATTATGATATTTCTAAATGTTGGCTCAGGGTTCCACTCTTGCTGCAGTTGGTCTAAAAACTCCCATGTCCTCACTAATGGATATGGGGGCCTTCTCTGCCCCTGTTAAGATAGCAAGGGCCTTCTTGAGAGAACCTGCCTCAATGTAATAATAATAAAAATAGATACTGTTTCTTGTTTGTAGTATACCAAGTGCTGTTAGACACTCTCAGCTAGTACTGGCTCAGAGGAATCTCATATCTTTTCAACCCTACATTCCTTACATCAAGCTGGTAGCTTGAAATTGACCATATTGAGGTATTTACACCATAAAAATTGGCAGATGCAACAAATCAGTACTCTCTGTTCCCACCATGGAGAGCCAGTTATTAAACTGGTGACCAGCACACCAATGGAGCATGATATACTTAATTAATCCTCATGAAACCTTATGAGATTGATATTATTGTTACCCTCATTTTGGGAATTATTAAAAAATAAAAGTAAAAATCAAAGAGGTTTATTGGGGGAAAATACAGCAAATGTAAGATATTAGCTATAGTTAGTAGTAATGTTTTGACGATGCTCTTTCTTAGTTTGTAACAAATGTTTCACAACAATGCAAGGTGTTGGAGGTGGGGTAATGTATGGGAGCCCTGTGTGATGATATGCATGTTTGTCTTGTAAGCTCACAACTTATACTATACACTTATTGTTAATAGATGTTCATGTGTGAATTATAAACTAAAATTTTAAAAATCAAAGAGGTTTAAAAACATATAGTGCATTATTTATTTGAACCTGGGTTCTGCCTGCTCTAAAGGCTATTCACTACACTTTAAAAAGGGACCAACAATGATTGTCTTTTCCTTGGCTCTTCTATTTATCATTTGTCCCATCAGCCAACACTGAAGTGTCAGCTCTTCTCAGAATAAGATGTAGTCCATTGATGAAAGTGTCTTCACTCAGCTGAAAATCTCTGTCTGCACTGAGGAAATGCTTTTTTCTGTTCCTTCCACTTCCTGCTGCAGGTGGTTTATTGGGGATTGGTTGGAGTGCAGCAAGACTTGTGATGGTGGAACACGCACAAGGGCAGTGCTCTGCATCAGGAAGATTGGACCTTCTGAGGAGGAGACACTGGACTATAGTGGTTGTTTAACACACCGGCCTATTGAAAAAGAGCCCTGCAACAACCAGTCGTGTCCACCTCAGTGGATAGCTTTGGACTGGTCAGAAGTAAGGAAATCTGAGGCTGTATGTTTTGAGATGTCTTAACTATCAATGCCAAAGCATTTAATATTAAGGACACCTGAGCATGTGAGCATCTTAGAACTTAACAAGTAAGGACTACCTAACAGTGAATTTGGCCATGTTCTTATTTATTGCTGCTGGTTAAGAAGTAAGGGTTTTTCAAGTCACGGAAATCAATGAGAAACTAGTCATGAATCTGATTTTTAAAAATCTAAAGTGAATTTGAAAGTACATTATAATGCTTACTCATTTAAGAGTTTTTTCTCCTTCTTCCTATTCTTAAGTAGCATCACAGACTCAGAATTAGTGACATGTGACTAAAAACTGATGTTCAAAAGGAAAGCCAAGAACCTTTCTTAGCCCTAAATTTATTGAAGACCTAGATTGCCCTTTTCTATAATCTCAGTGGAAAGGCACAGATTACTTATATCTTTTTTAAAAAATAATGTTCTAACCTAAATATGTACCTCTTAGATATGAGTCTTTATCAATTTATTATCACTTGATAGATATCTATATCTATCTATATCTATTTATATATCTATATATTTTAATTGTTCTGGGGAAGAAGCATAGAACTGAGGTTATATCACACCAAAAAGTCAAAGATCAGAATTTCCCATTACCTCTACTTACATGGTCGGTAAGGAAGACATGACTAGGATAATGTTTTCTGGTATGCATATGTCACAAAAGAGCCTAAAAAAAAGTCAAGGGGCCCTCAGAGAGATTACCTTATGAAAAATGAAGTAAGACATAGAATTAAACCTTGACTCCTCAGAATTCATCAGACATAAACAAATATACACTATACCCTTCTCCACATTTCCTAAAGGATAGTTGAATCCTTCTTTGGTGTTGGTTAATGTTAAAAAGAATGAGTACATGACTATATAACTGGAGATTATTCTTTCAAGTTAGTTTAAATAGAATACATTTCAGATTCTATTCTAATGTGTTCTGCTGAAAACATTGTGGTACTTGCTTTGGGTATTTGCTGTAGACCTCAGTATCAGTAAGCTAAGCAGTTTTTCAAAAAATAAATTGTTCTTTAGGAACCTCTGAATGAAACTTTTTGCTGGGGGTACAGGGCTAAAGGAGGGACTGGGTTTCAGAGTGTACATGGAAGTGGAGATTCAGACCAGTTGTGGTTATCCATGGAATCTTGGACAAAAAATGGAAGTGTTCTCCCAAGTATAAGCAGACTCATAGAGTCAAAGTCTGGAATATGGGTTCCTAAGGGACAGGGTGGGGATAGGAAATGGAAAGTTAAGGCTTTAAATATACAGGGTTCCTATTTGAAATGATGGAAATGTTTTGGTAATGAATGGTACTGATGGTAGCACAACATTGTGAAAGTAATTAACAGCACTGAAATATATATCTAAATATGATTAAAAGGGGAAATGTTAGATTGTATATATAGTAACAGAATAAAAAATTTTTAAAAATCCATGGAACTGTACTACACAGTGAACCTTCAATTGAAACATGACTTTAATAGTACAGCTATAAAAATGTGCTATCACCAGTTGAAACAAACATTCCACACCAATGCAAGGTGTTGGTGGTGGGGTGGTGTATGGGAATCCTGTATTTTATGTGCAATTTTTCTGTAAACCTACAACTTCTCTAATAAAGGGGGAAAAAAAGAATAAATGGGAGATATGATTGAATACAGTAGTGATGGGTAATAGTCAGGCTTGAGTACAGAACTATACCACACAATATCCTTCTAGAAAAAGTAGGAAAAATTAGGCAAGTACATAAGAAGAAACAAGAAAATTCTGCCAACCAGGAAAATACCAAAACTACTTCTTATAGAGACTCATTCCTCATTAGTCTCTTGCCTGCAGTTTTCTGTTTTCTGTATCACTTAATTTTTGTTTTTAACATAAAACTACCAAAACTACCTTGAGAAATAGCTTATATGCATTATTGATACACTTCTATTCCAAATACCATTTTAAGATTTCTTCTGACTTTAACCTCATGTAAGTTGTACTTCCATGTTGTTGGAGTTTATACTCCTCTTTGCCTTTTCCCTGCTCTTTAGATTTCTGATTCTTATCAATCCAGTCTTTGAAGTGACTTGATCAAATGGATCTAAGAGAATCTTAGGCACTCCTGGAGGCTGCCTGAAGAAATATGTATGAGCTAAGGGGGCTTTTAATCACATTTCTGCTATCTTCTTTAAGATGGCTGAATGAAGCTTAGGGGAAAGGAGTGGAGCTGAGAGGGTAGAGTGCACTTGTAGGACTGCCACCTCAAATACAGTGTTGGTAGCCGCTATTGTCTGTCCACAGACAACCCAGAAGACTATTCTGGGGTAAGCATAAGTGAAGAAATGCTTTGGTAACTTTCTGAAAGAGTCTAGTTGAACTTCATCTTTTCCATCCTCTTCATCCTTTGTTCAAGAGGAAATAGATGATTTTTCCCCATACATTCTCTCCTGTTTATTTTCCAAAAGGGCAGGGGGTAGGGGACACTCAAACTCTTCCTTTTCCTTACTTAACCAGACAGTTCACCTCTTCCCCAGATGGGTTAAAAAATAAATAGAATGAAATGAAATAAATGTCTGAACAGCTATAGAGAACAAAGTAAGAACAAGTAGCCTGTTCTTCCCAGAGGAATGGAACACTTCCCACTAATGAAAAGAGGAGGTCCCAACAGAAGAACAGGCAAAGTTTAATCTCTTTCAGTTAACCTTCTGCAAATATTTCATGCGATTTTCTGTTGACACGCCTGTGAAAACTTCCCTTCTCTTTCTGTTCCTCACCTCTGCCCCCTCCCCACTTCCAACTATCAACTGTCTGAGCATTGCTAATCACAAGGGTGAGGTTCAACTGGTAAAAACATGTTGCAGCTAGAGGAATTTACCCTTTGACCCTGCCCTTTTCTTTGCAGGCTGCTCTAAATATAAAATTTCCATTGTTGCAAAGCCGTCAGTGAAGCCTACCGAGTGCTTATAGAATAATAATAAGAAGAAAACAAAAGCCAAATTACCTCAGTGGAAAATGGCTCCTTGGCAGCCTTTTGAAAAACTAATGAAGCCACAACTTTCTCATTTCCTATCATCTATTCCTCATTCCTGGGATCATTGACGCTATTTTGGACTTTAAATGATTTTCTGTTTTTGCCCTCTTGGCAAGTAGCTCTTAAAAGCATCAATGCATACTGTGGATGGGCCCCAGCAGTCCTTACCTATTCTTTTGATGTATCAGAATAATTTCTTTTGACTCCCACAGAGTACCCATTGAAAAAGGTCTGTTTCTCATACTTATTCTTAGATAAGTGGATAACCGGCATCATATTGAACTGACTTTATAGGCCTTACATCTAGGTAGCATCATTTAAGAAAGTTGGAGAAGTAATCTACCTTCACAGGACCATCTTGTTTGGCAAGACAAAGATGACACTACTTCACTTCCTAGGTTCTACTCTGGTCCTATGATTAAGTAAATCAAACCCACCTCTCCAGACAGAACTCAGTATAACCCCAAAACATTAACATTTCTATCCTTTACAAATGAGCGCCAAATTGTTTTTCCTGGTGTGGTTTCAAATACTTTTTTCCAGGGGAAAAAAAAATGTTTTTTTGCTTCTTAATTACGGAACATTAAGTTAAAACATGAGTGCATCTCTCATAAAAATCACCTCTTATATCCCAGTGAGCTAAAAATACAATAGTTTGGTGAGATTTTGAATAATTGCAAAATTCAGAGTATATGAATAAAAGATGAAATAACATGTAATTACTAGCAATAAGGAGAAATATAAATAATTCTACTAAAGAATAGATTGTCTGCTGAAATACTATCTAGTGGTTTATCTTCTACCTAATAGTTTATTATGAGAATGAATGGAATGGATTTTGATGTTTATAACAGAGCTTTAATATTAAAAAATGATTTTATTAAAAAATTAAATATTCAATTTTCTAATTATTAGTAATTAGAAATAATTAAATTTTATTGCACACTCAAAAAGTATGCAAAAATATACTATTTCTGTGGTTATAGACCAAAAATTATCTCTAGAGAATGCTATGAAGTCATTAAGTTAATATCTATTAATCACATTCATAACCATGGCTACATACTGTTTTTCAGGACTTCTTACTTTTTAGATAGCTAAATAAAACTGAGGCTGTCAGAGAGATAAACACATTTATTTATCAGAAGGCTAAAGAAAGACATAGATGAAAATTAGGCTAAAGAAAGCAGAGGGAAGAAATAAAAATAAAAACAGGCTGAGGATGTCTCTGCTTGAACATCTCTGGCATACAGTCAGAAGTTTTGCTGGATAGAATACTATTTAGAATGAAGCTGGTCTTAAGTGACAACCCTGTGCCATCACTATTTTTTATAAGTAATTTTTAATCATTTAATTTTATAGTCACCCTTAAGAATTACAATATTTGCAGAGATCAGAGATGAGAGTCTGGCTTTTGATATGTAATTTTTGTAACTAGAGCTGCAGGGCTCAGGACTAGTGTGTTCATTGAATAAGAATGTGGCAGAAATAGAGTTTTCAGTGCTTCACTATTTGGAGAATCCAGTTTATTATCTCTCTACCTCTGCTGCTACAAGATAGAATATCCTTGGCTTATTTAGTGGAGTTTTGGCTGTAATGCTCTAAAATGATTTCTTACCTCAGTAGAAGATATCATTGTATAGTCAGCTTTGCATATTACTGCTTATTGTCCCACAGAGGGTTTGCCTTATTTTACATTTATCTTTCAGAACTTTATTTTATTAGGAAACTGACATCTGATTTAACTATACTTTCTCTGTGCTTTAGTTTCCTCACCTATAAAATGGGCATGATAATAGTGCTTACTTTTACTTCATGAGGTTTCTGTGAAGATTAGGTAGATTACTACATGCAAAAAAAAAAAACAACAACAAAAAAAGTTAGAAGAGTGCCTGACACTTAGTAAACATTTGTGATGGTGGTTCTTCCTTCTCCTCCTCCTCTTCCTCCTCCTCCTCCTCCTCAATTGTATTGGTTCTTTTTTGATTTGTTTTGGTTTCCTGGAGACTTCTCAGAGACAGGTGAATGAATGAAGGCATTGTCTGCCTCATCTAATTGTAAGCAGGATTTGGCTTATGCTCAATGGAAAGACTGGTAGATAGTACTATGTTCTTAAAATAATAGCAGGAGCTTCTTGCCACTTGGGAAAGATATTAGAATAAGCAAGGGACATTTGTCCCAGGCTTTAATATACATATGCATGTTTTTTAAAATGTGAAGGGGCAGAGGAATGGTGCAAGTGCATTTTTCAAGAAATGTTGTCAATTTAGAAAACCAACCATAGCCTCAAAATACTAAAACTGAACTCCCTGTACTTTTTGTGTTTCTGCCTACCTCCATTATGTTTTAAGTGCCCTTCTCTCCTCTTGTACTTCACTTCAACTTATTTTTTGTAATAATATTTATTATGGGGGAGCAGCTGTAGCTCAGTTGTTGAGCTTTCTGTGTACGAGGTCCCAGGTTCAATCCCCGGTACCTCCTAAAAAAACATTAAATTAAAAATTCTTATTATGTATTCTCATGAATTTGTTTCTGCCAGTGCTACAGAAGCCTGTGAATAACAGTAATAAAAGAGGAATGGATAATGACCAGGCCCTAAAGTATGAGTCAGAAAGCGTAGGATTTAATTCCAGCTCTACCACTTAGTATTTTTTTAACCTTGATGAGGTCACTTAAACTTTCCTCATCTGTAGCAATTCTCAAAAAGTTGTTTAAGAATAGTGTATATGAAAGCATTTTGTGAACTGTGAAGCTCTGTTGGAATGTAAGGTAGTAATATTATTATTTTCAATAATTATATTCAGCATTAAGTGAGTGGCAAAAATCTTCTAAGTCTTCAGCTTCCAACCTTGGTGGACAGTGGAGGAGAGTTGGTATGAAGTGAAGATGATGGAAATGGACTAACACAAATGGGGCAAGCTCAAGACTTTATTCATTCTTCAAAAATGTATTGCATGTCTTGGTTTCTTCAAATATAAAGTGATAGGGTTGTTATGAGGATTAAATAAGATAATATATGCAAAGTTCATAGTATAGTGCCTGACTCACAGGAAATACTCAGTAAGAATTAGCCTTCGCATGGCTCTGCTATTTACTAGCTGTATGACTTTATACTAATTTTTTTTTATTAGAGCAGTTGTGAATTTACAGAACAGTCATGCATAAAATATACGATTCCATATACCCTATTATTAATAGCTGGCATAGGTGTGGTACATTTGTCACAATTGATGAAAGCATGTTTTTGTAATTGTTTTATTAACTGTAATCCATGGTTTAACTGTGTAGTACAATTCCATGGATTTTTTTTTTTTAATTTTTAGGGAGTGGGAAGTTAAGGCTTAACATGTACAGAGTTCCTATTTGGAGTGATGGAAATATTTTGGTAATGGATTGTGGTGATGGTAGTAGCACAGCTTTGTGAATGTAATTAACAGGACTGAAAAATATATCTGAATATGGTTCAAAGGGGAAATGTTAGGTTGTATATATGATAATAGTATATCAATCACTTCAAGACTAATCTACAGGCTACAAGGGTGAAACAGTCTCATGACCACATTGCTGTGCCATGTTTTCAGCTCAGCCAGGTACCTCTCATTTTAATCTTGTCCTTGATCCCTCGAAGCAGCCAGTGATGGACACTTCTCTCAGTTATTACAAATTCAATCTACAGTAAAGGGCTCCCTTACTTGAGAAATCTTCCCTGAAAAAAAAAATAGTAAATTATTTACTATTTAATATATTCTTGGTCAGGGGTAATATTTTGCTTTCAAATAAGACCACTACATGCTTAGCCAGCCAAGTACCTATTGGAGGGGCTTCTATGAAGACTTTGCACATAAAATACAAAAATCTAATACATAAAACAGGATAGTAATTGCCACCTTACAGGATTTTTGTGAAAACTAAATAAAGAATAGCATTTAGCACAACATTTGACTCATACACTGTGTGTTTAATGGTAGCTGCTAGTAACAGTGGTAGCAGCAGCAGCATTAGCATTGTGCCTGGCACTGCCTAGCACTAAGAAATACTGTAAATTGTTCAGTATGGCTAGGATATAGAGCAATGACTCTGAAGAGGAAGGAGAGTCTTACCATCAGGATCTAGTAAACATACTAAAGAGTTTGAATTTTTTATCTTGACAATAGTGGCCCACTGTCTCACTATTAAAATCAGAAGAGAATATGATCAGATTTGTGCTTTAGAAAGATGCCTCTGACTATATAGTTTAGAGAGTGGATTGGAATGAGGCAAGAGCAAAATAATGGGAGACCTGTTAGGAAAATAATTGCAATATTCCATGTGGGAAATAATGTTTATATGAATTCAGGTTAGTGGCAGTGGAGATGGAGGAAAAAATCAACAGATGTGAGAGAGAATTAGGAGTTGGATAAATGAGATCTAATGGTTGATTATATGGGAAAATTGAGGCAGCAGCAGGAAATAAGGATGTTGATTTGGCTATGAAAAGGAATTACAGGGATCTGGAATTTCCCTGTTGCTCTTTTAGTCCCTAACCAAACCCTCTTCTTGGAGCCACGTTAGAAAGAATGGTATGTTTTCCTCCTTTGAAATGCATCTTAATGAATCTTTTTTTAAACTGGAGGAAATATATTATAACACATATTGTTATATAGAGATTGCATAGGATCCTTGATGTTTACCTGAAAGAATGTTAATATATTTTTCTCTCTCTACCTTAAATAGTAGGCTCAAGGATTGTCCCTGACACAGCCACTGAGGGATGTATGTATACAGTGTTCACTGGGACATCCCTATCCTAATCTAGCACATCTCCCAGAAAAACAACTCAGGGATGTCCTCACCTGATGGTGAATCCAAAAAATTGTTGTCTCAGATACAGGACAGCAT
Organism: Cabassous unicinctus; assembly: GCA_029593785.1. Classification (NCBI taxonomy): domain Eukaryota; kingdom Metazoa; phylum Chordata; class Mammalia; order Cingulata; family Chlamyphoridae; genus Cabassous; species Cabassous unicinctus. The sequence goes on along the minus strand of JAQZBX010001804.1, from coordinate 51,530 downwards.
ATATTTTGAGTGCTTTACTCAAACTCTCTGCTGGATACTGAGGAGGTACAAAGATGAAACAGAAGTGGACCATAATCCTAAGGAGTTTATGGTCTGGGAGGGATGAGAAGACATATACATGAATGACTATAAAACAGGCAGATGGTGATTAGGGGCACAAGAATTTATATATTCTACATCCTCATTTATGATATTTACTATTAACCATGTGTTCCCGTCTATTTCCTGCATACGACTGTGAGTTCTTTGAGGGCAGAGACTGTCTTATTCATTTTTATATACCCCAAAGGGTGGTATAATTCCTGTAGAGATCTGGAAATATTGTTGAATGAAAGATATAAATATCATGCTTAAATGTTATGGTTAAAGTCCTCACTTGACTCAGAGAAAGTATAGTTTTAAAGGATAGGTGCAGACATGCAGGGGATGAAGATTGAGGCTTTGGTCGGCTGCCATGTTAAATAGGATCCTGGCTTCTAGAAATAGACCATTCCAATTAGCCTAGAGAATAGGTAAATAATAGGGTTTGCGACTTAGGAAAAAGCATCTTTTCTTTAGTCTGGAGAACAGAGAGGACCAATTCTTTTTTTTTTTTTTTTTCATATATATTTTAAAAGATGCTTAGATTACATAAATGTTACACAAAAATTACAGGGATTCCCGTGATCTCCCCCACCCATACCTCCCATAACATCTCACATAAACCTCTTTCATTAGTGTGGCACATCACCCGCAATGGATATACACATCCTGGGGCTTTGCCACTAAGCATAGACTACATTCACATCATAGGCCACACTCTCTTCCACACAGTTCTGCATGGTATATGCTGCTCTAAAATGGCCTATATCTGTCAACACAACGTCACTCAGAACAACATCCAAGTCCTGAAAAACCCCCTGTATTACAACTGCCATTCCCCTCCCTGCCCCAAAAGCATCTAGTGGCCCAATTCTAAGAAACAAGTCAGATTGAGTTTAGCTGATAGGCAGGGGAGATCTTTCAGTTCAATAAACCTTCACCTGTAACCATGTACTTTTAGCTACCATACTATAAGAATACACATCTAAATCAGCTTTTTGTTTGCTTCACAGAGATAAGTTTTCATCGTTTAGTAATAACCTAAGAATTCTTTTCAGAAGACTACACCCAACAAGTAGGAAACTTAAGATTCCACATACTAAAAATTAGCATCTTATCACAGCTGAATGAGGCCAAGGATAGGGAGGAATAGAGGAATGAACCTATCCCCAGTAAAAAAGAAAATAAGTTAGCCAAGAAAAGCAAACATTGGACTTAGCTCTTAAAGACCTTAGGGAAAGATAAAAGAACTTCTGCCTAAAAATGTAAGGAATTTTCATATCTGAGAAACTTTACCTTAAATTTTGTATGTGTGTATACTGTATATCCAAATATACATTTACTTCAAGAGACACTTTCTTCAAATTTTCCTCTGTTTTTAGACTGTTGTTATTCATCAGTATTTGTTTTATTTCCAGTGTACTCCAAAATGTGGTCCAGGATTCAAACATCGGATTGTTCTGTGCAAGAGCAGTGACCTTTCTAAAACATTCCCAGCTGCACAATGCCCAGAGGAAAGCAAGCCTCCTGTCCGCATCCGCTGCAGCTTGGGCCGCTGCCCTCCTCCTCGTTGGGTGACTGGAGACTGGGGCCAGGTAAGGCCATTACTCTGTGAGCTCCTGTTGAAGCAGTACCTTGGGACACGGACCTGATGTTTCTCATTTGGTCATTGTAAGGGCCCAAGAGATGGGTAATAAATAACATATCAAAATCTGGGTATGAAATACAGGTGTGATACATTGCACACACAATGTTCACACCAGTGGGCACACACACACTTAGATATATTTCTGCCACTTCTGCCTACTCCTTGGATCCCAACATTTTAAGTTAAAATTAAGAGAAATAGGCTAGTTGGCCAGAGATTTGCACAAGCTACCAAAACTTTAGATTCTCCTCCCAACTCTCTCAAGTAATTCAGGAACAAATCGGTTACCTCAGGGATCTTAATTTTCCCACTTGCAAAATAGTCATTCCTCTTAGCTTTATGGGGATTTTAATTAGCTTGATGGTGTGATATAGAATCTTTGAAAGGTTATTAATACTTATTCTGCAATTGATTTATTTTAATCTGAAGGACACCATAAATTGGGAGGCAAATATACAGGACTTTGGCATGTGTTTTATATTATATTCATTTCCATTTTATATTCCAATTCCTATTTTTTCTTTATTCTTTCTCACCTACTTTTAAATTGTGTAATCTTGCTGGTAGCCACCTTAAATCCTTCAAAAACATGTTGGTACATTTGGATAGAAGGAAAATTAAGTATTGTTCTTCTGAATGTCAAAGAGGAACTCTATTAGGTTAATAGATTAACCTCTTTAAAATATTTTAAAAAAATAATGTCCTCGGAAGTGAATTTCCATTCAATTTAATGCCCTTATTCCTTTGGTTTCATGATTAGCCTCATAGGTTATAAGACATTTTCTAATATCTGAGATTTAAATAAATCATAATGGTTTATAGCTAAGCCAGTGTGATTTTGTTTGTGCTCTGAGCCTGCCATTACTTATTAAAAATGGCATTTCATAGAAGTAGTTACCAAAATTCTGACCAAAGTTCAGTACTGCTAAAGTACAGCAATATCTATACATCCCTTTTGTTTCATTTGGGGGAAGGCAAAGATTTTCACACCCCATTAAGGTAAACAAATATGCCTTCTCTGTGCTCAGCCCTGTGAAAAAACAAAAAGAAGTATGCTCATAAAATAGTTAATGCTTTGCATTTGTATAGCAATATTTGGTTTAGTTTACAAAGTGCTCAGGCCAATACAAATGATGAAGTTAATCTTTGCATGCAATTAAGTGTCAAAATGTGTTTCACTGTAGAAGTAAGAGTTTCATAATACATATATGATATTATACTATTAAAGAATTAGTACAGACATGCTCTCAGGATTTTTATTTTAAATCAGGTAGACATTTCCTTCCTTGTACAGTCTTTGTTTTGATGTGCTGTTATATAAACATATGGTGAAAGTTTTTGTGTTAGTGATTCCACCAAATTTAGTCAATTTGAGATGATTCCTTTAAATGTTCTTAAGTCCTTTTCTTCCCACCTACATTTTCAATCGAGTTCCTAAAATTGAAAATAACCAGTGAAGTTACATTTAAAAGATGCTATAATAAATTTTTAGAGTGCATTCATTTGCCACTCTACATTAGAAACTTAAAAATATGATAGTGCCTTTAAGAATATCCTTGCAAGTCCCAGAATGCTTTGAGAATTTCTTTTAGCAAATCAAATAGGCCTGCAAACACCATCATCATCCCCCATCTTAGCACCCATTAGCTCCTTATCCCTTTGGTTCCAAATCTCACAGATTTTCTGGGTGGCAGACCCAGAGAATAGATTCAGTGCCATTATTCAACCTGGACAGCTGATCAGTTCCACTAAAACTAAGCCACACAGAGAGTAACTTCAGGTCTGAATCCCTGAAGAGATGAAAAAGAAGAGGGAGGCATGCTAATGCCTAACACCAGACCCGATTCTCAGGTTTGTGTGATTGACAATACCTTGGAAAAATGAGAACTTATTTAAGCTATTTTTTTAACTGGCCCCATCTCCAAGTCATCTTCAAGCAGTTATATTGAACTAATATTTGACATAGAGTATTCCATTAGGCCGTCAGGTTTTTTGCAGACAAGCCTGTAATAGATAGGGAGCACCAGTGATCTCCCAACCCTGGAAACTCTGATTATTCCACTTTATTATGAGAATTTTCTCATTACACGCCTATTAGAGTTTACCAGCCTGCTTAGAATTATTGGAGTGATGTCCCAAGAAATCCCCATGTATTTTCTGGGAACTAATTGCTTCCATTTTCTAGGGTAATGACATGAACATGAGCTGGAATTTCGAAGTCTGTTCTATAGTAGAATGACCTAATCATAGAACTTTACAAGATGAACTACATATGGGCTTTAAAAGCTAATATGAATAGTGTTTGCAGTGACATCGTGTCTTTTTTACCTCCTGAAAATTGTTGAGATCAATATTTTGTTTCTCTCTGGTCTTTGGATTTAGTGTTCTGCTCAGTGTGGCCTTGGACAGCAGATGCGGACAGTTCAATGTCTCTCCTACACCGGACAGGCATCTGGTGACTGTCCAGAAGCTGTTCGGCCTCCATCGATGCAACAGTGTGAAAGCAAATGTGACAGTACCCCCATTTCCAATACTGAAGGTGAGTTTGTCATGGAGAAGGGGCTTAGGAGCACAAACACAACTGTGGTCTCTAATGACTCACCTACTGGTTACCAGGGTTTAAAGAAACTCCTATGTCCCCTGTTTTATTATAGTTCGTATAGAGCATTTACAAAAGCTATGTGGTGGAATGGGAAGTGTATTGGTCTGGTAATCAGGTAACCTAAGCTTTTATAACTAACCTTGTTAAGTCACTTAACCTCTCTGGGGCTAAGTTTATTTATCTATAAAATGAAAGATTGGAGTGGATAATCTCTAAGGTCACATTGAACCCAGCATTCTTTTTACTTGTTCTAGAACTCTAGGGATGGTTTCTAATGAACCACTCTTAAAACTGAAAACTTTAGTCTTTTTAGATATGACAATGAATCAGTACCATCATGAAGATAAAATTCATGCTTGTTATACATATAATGAAAGCATATGTTTGAAACTGCTTGTTTTCAAATGCTAATTTTCTCATTGTAGAAAAGTGAAAGAAAAAAAAAAAGATTATTATGTTGCTGTTGAAAAAGGAGGGCAAAAGGCTTTGGGCTCTGTCCTTCTTTTTCCTGTGTAGTAAGAAAACTCTCTATTAACAGTGAATTCCAGCCAAACTTCTGAATTTTCTTTTCCCTTATTTAAATAGGGTATTTTGTTGATTCATTGACGCATTCATATGAAATGTTTTGAATGCCCACTACGTCAAAGGCACTATGAGAGAAGCTATGGGGGAGGTAAAGACAAATTTAGTCAGGGAGTTCAGACTGCCTTCCCATGAAAACAAAAACATTATCACATACAGGCACACGAACAATATCTGAGGCCATGAATTTAAATTATGTAAGGACCCCAGTTACAGGGTTCTGCTAAAAAGACAAAACAAAAATAAGGAACTATCATGAATATATGTCCAAAAAATTTGTTAATATTTTCCAAATGAAAATTATATACTCATAACCCTATTAAACAGATATCTATTCCTTTTGAGCAGATTTATCCAATATAAGAGTTGTTTTTTTTTAATTATATTTACTATTTTAAAGTGTTTGCATAAGAATTTCATTTTAGGAAGAGCAATCATCCTCTATCCCAGAATGCAGAGAACTTCTCATCTTTGCAAATCATCTGATTTTTATACATGAGGTCTCAGCCCAATATGCTTATTGTAGGTATAATTTAGCCTTTCACAGAAGTATAGCCCTATCCTACATTCATTCAAAAACACAATAAAATGAAAATCAAGTTCACTGCCCTGTGTTGAGTATTATGTTAGGCCCTATACATGAATACATATATTTATATATATAATTTTATATAATCCTGACAACAGGCCTCTGAGAGTTGGTATTTCTGATGAGGAAACTGAGACGCAGAAAGGGTTAGTAACTTGCCCAAATTACAAGACTAGAAAGTGGTAGAATCAGGATTTGAACCTAGATTTGGCAGCGCTCATGGGCATGTCAGTTTCAGCTACATTTAAGTGCTATTCTTAATTCACTCTTTTTTTTTTCCTTGTAATGAAACCATTTACACATCAATTTTTTTTAAAGATTTATTTTATTTTATTTATCCCCACCACCACACTGCCACGTGCTCTCGCTGTTTTCTGTGTCCATTCACTGTGCATTCTTCTGTTTCTTCTTGTCTTCTCTTCTCATCTTCTCTTTAGGAGGTACCAGGAACCAATCCTGGGACCTTCCGACGTGGGAGAGAGACAATCGCTTGAGCCACCTCAGCTCCCTGGTTTGTTGTGTCTCTCATTGTCTTTTTCCTTTGTGTCTCTTTTTTGTTGCATCATCTTGTTGTGTCAGCTCTCCGCTCCGTGCGGGCCTGCTTGCCTTCATTCGAACCCAGAACCTCCTGTATGGTAGATGGGAGCCCAATCACTTGAGCCACATCCACTTCCCTTTAATTCACTCTTTAAAACAGGATATTTTGACATGAAAACAGAGTTGTTGGTTATGAAGTGGGCACTTGTGGCATGACTATCAGGCATGATCTTGACAGACTGCCACTGATGAGGGTAACACTACATTGCTGCTGAGAGTGAATTATAGACATACCGGATAGCACTGCATTTGAAATACTATTCAGAATAATTTTTTAAAGCACCTCTACCAGCTGGAACCAGCCTACTCAAGGTCTCCTGAAATTCTATCCAATTTTATTCATCTTACATGCAGTTTCAAATTCCCTCACATTTTATATGGTGGGTCTTTTCAGCTTCTCAGTAGCACAGGGTACTCTGCCATCTAGTATTTATTGCTGCCAGGTAATGATTCATGGTGTGCCATGAGCTGGTGACCAACCCAGGAAAGATGTGGTTGGTGTACATTGGTTTACTGTCTCAGGCTGTCTAATGGTGGCTTTGGTAGGTCTCCATCTCCCTCAAGTAAACAGCTCTGGAAAAGCCTTTGCAGCTCTAGAAAACTCATACAAGATCCCTAGAACAAAACAGCTATTGAATTGCAGTTTAAATATGGCCTCTGATCTATTAAAGTCAATGAAAGAAATGATGAAGGTCATTGAAGACTTTGATTTCAAGGAGGTAAAAAAGACTGGTTTTTTCTTTGCCATTTCAGAAAGCTCATAATCCACCTTAGCACTCAGGTTCACATTCCTGTCTGTCTGGTTTGGAGGGAACTCTGGATTTGGGTTGGGTTCGGTTCATACCACCTCCAGGTTGAATGTGAGTGACCCCCCAAGGAATAAAAGTGTGTGAAAACATACTGAGAAAACAAAGAGAGAAAGGAATGGTTTAGTTCATGGTAAGATGAAATCAGAATAGAGTTCCATTGCTAATACTACCTTGCTTCCAGGATAAAAAGAAGCTGGTGGATCGTTCCCATTGCAATAAATAATGTCAAGTTCCCAACTGAAAGTTATTTCATCCTTTTCCAGACTGAATATGTAAAATGTCAAGGGTGCAAGTACAATTTTATCAAGAAAGGTACACTGAGTACATTTTCCCCACTCCATCTCCTGCACTACACATACACATGCCCAGTCTTTGACATCTCACTTCTCACAATGCTCTGTATCTCCTTGGGCAGTTTGACAGAGGTACAGCTGTTTATAATTTTTAAATTAAGATAGACTCTTAAGTGCTTAAGTCATAACTGTCTACTGTGTTCTTCCTCTGAATGTCATAAAGAGCTTACAGGCAGAGGGCAAGCCTTCTCCAAAGAGAATCCAAGCTGATCATGAAAGGATCAATTCCTGTGTATCCCAGCTCATTCCAGTGATACAAGTAGGCAGGCTTTGCAGGGGCTTATGAAATAAACAGAGTGCTGCATTTGCGGAGCTGGTCATGTATATTTTGGACCAAGTCAAGCCTTCAAAGCCATAATGAATCTGAATCCAATTGCATCCTAAATTCACAAGCCTCTGTTCAGTGTATTTTGAAGTCATGCCTTTTAGGTCAGGGTTTTGAAAGATTAATGTAAAGCACCTGGGGAAAACCCATTGGAACATCAGTAAGTAGATTCATGTGTTGCCTATGAAACAGGCTGTCTAATTTTATCATTCAACTCCACCAAAAACCAAGATTACCACCTAGACCCACTCCAGCATGCCTGGAAAGTTACTTCAGACTCTGGCTTTCAGCTCTTGAATTTTTGCAAGTTTCTATGGGAAGAATTTTGGAACCCTCCATAAATTTTCATTCTCATCAGAAGTCTCTGGCCTTCAGTGAAGGGCAGCTTTACCCACACAATGGATAAAGGCCACACAATATTTCCTGGAAGCAACACAGTGAAGATCTCTCGATTTCTGAATAAGCCTGGCAAAAATAAAGGTAGAAAGAGTGTCTTAACACTCTCCTCCCAGCAGAGTACCTAGCTGGTACATGATAGTAGAAGAGAAAAGTAGTTCTTTCATCTTTAATCCTTGATCTTATTGGCTCAGAGTCCATCACTTAAAATGCAATAGATATAAGTGTATCTGCATGAAGAAAACATGTTAATAAAGAACAAACCTTCAAAATAAATCAGTTACAGAATGATTATATTACACAAAGATTCTTCTTAAACTAAAGGATTCCTTTAAGTAAATCCCCTAGTATAACTGTTTATTTATATTCTACTTGTGTATTTAAAAATACCTTTAATTTTTGGATATTTTAATCAATGCCAACTGAAGAGCAGTCAGAAATTAAGACAGAACATTGCTGCTATTTTTCTTATTTCAATGGGAAAAATGTGATTTAATTTACATGCAACTTTTCCAGAATGTTTTTTATCATCTGTGTAAGCTGAACTGTGTATTGGCTCAAGGGTGGGAGTGAAAAGACTGCGTATTTCATATTGTCTATGGACTTTGAGGATTACACAGAATATTGAAGTGTACGTTTTATAATTAAGGCTTCTCAGCTATATCAGCATAATGTCAGTGAGTCAATTGAAGTTCAACAAATCAGTCCTCTCCAGCTAAGGTGATGGACTGAATGCACCAATGTAATTTAATTTAAAACTAGCCATAAGATTTTTAATATTACAGTCAGAAATAATAATGGGCTTTAAAACTTCTTCATCTGTCTAAAATCACCTTTGTACTCATTTATTTTAACATAATTTAAAGGGGAAGTTATACTTCAAGAAAGTGGGAAGGGTAATTCAGGCTTTAATGCCTGTGATACAGAACACTCCTTTAAAAAAACTTTTTTCTTTTTCTCTAAGGTGACAGAGCAAGTATCCTCTGCTCCCCACCCCCCGCCCCCAAAAAAGACCTGATTGTGATGTCCTTAAATTTGATTTATCATCAGTGGTATCAGTCAAGAATACAGAGCCATAGACAGGCAGAAACCGTTTTGCATTTAGGTGCCACGAATGCTGCCAATATGGAGGGCTTTGGAGGCAGACAAATCTGGGTTCTGGTCGCAGCTCTTGGACCATCTTACTGTGTGACCCAGCATGAATTTTGGAACCTCTTAGAGCTTCAGTTTTGCTGTCTATAAAATGCTGATATTTTATTGACTTAACAGGATTAATATATAAAAACCACTTAATGTAGTGCCTGGTACATAGGAAGGCACTTAGAAAATTACAATTTTTAATGTTTTCATTACAAAATTAAATCCTTGTGGAGAGAATGAAAGACTAATCATAATTGGCTTGGCAAATAGATTTTCATCAATCCAAAGACGTAATGAACTTATTCTTCCAGTCAGGGCAAGTCCTAGAAGGCAAAACCAAAGTGCAGAAATTGGATCTTCCATATCCCTTTTCCTTCCTGGGAGTCCCCTACACTCCATGGAGGCTGAATGTTCTTATTCAGCCTGAAAGTCTCATCAAGGCCCATTGTCCAAGTCTTGGCAATCCCCAATCCCTGGATCTTCCCCAGATCTCTCTCCACTCCTATCCCCATCATAATTTACCTGCTCTCTGTTTAATATCTTTATGTTAATTTACTTACATGTGCAAATGTGTAAACCTTCCTGGGAACCTATATTGATTTTGACATGGATCCCAGAAAATTATTGCAGAATGGTTGTTCTCAGAGGGAGATGTTTTTCTGGTAATAATAGTAAGAACTAATAAACTTAGTGCTTACTCCATGCCAGGGGCCACAGTATATGCTTTATGCCATCCCATGTAAGCCTCAGACACCCTATGAGCAGGTCTTTTCATAATCTCCATTTTACAGATACAGAAACTGAGGTTTAGAAAGGTGAAGTAACTTGGCAAAGAACAAACAAAAAAAGGGGCAGAGCCAGAATTCCCACCCAAGTCCATCAGACTCCAGATCTCCCACCTCCAACACTGTGTTGTGCTACTGGTATAGGCAGGCAGGTCATGGGCCCACCTCACAATCAGTCCCTCCTCCCTAAGCTTGATCCTGCTCTCATACCTAACCAACTTCCTGCTTTCAATGAAGTTGGAAACTAACTTAACAGAGGGATTTGGAAGTTCAGACAGGGATACCCTAGCAGCTGGCCTCCAGCCTAAACTTAGGCTCAGACAAAGGGCTGTGCCCTGGGCCTCTGCATGCCAGGGAAGGGTGGGGAGTGAGATAAAGTAGAAGTATGGACGTATGGGGATGTGGTATCATCTTTCCAAAGCTCACCTGAGGAGCAGGAATCCCCGACTATTTTTATTTGTAATAGCCTATATGGGTGGGCAGATGGGTAGATGGAAGGAGAAGCAATTTATAAATCTTTTAATTTATTCATTATTTATTGTCTATTATTTAGTGAGACTCCAAAGTCTAAATATAAACAAAAAGTCTGAATTCGCTTGTATTTTGCTCAGCTCAGAATTTTCCTGGTCCAGCAGTTCTTCCAAAAATGGAGTAACAAACCTCACAATAACATCATGCCCAGGAAATATCCTTCTTTGTTTTGTCTTCAAACTGACTTGGTTTTTAGGGTAGTATTTTCTCAGTAATAAGCAAAATATTGCATCCTCATTGGGACTCTCAGAGCCCAACCGACTGCTTCCTTCCTCCCATCAGGTGATAAGAGAGAATAATAATTGATGATGATAAGAATAACTCAATAACTAACATTTATTGAGTACTTTCTATGCATCAAACACTGTTCTAGGTGACATACATAAGGATATACATGTGGACATACATATATGTACATATATATGTATTATATATATGTAAGTTACTCTAATCAGTCCTATTTTACAGATGAGAAAAAAAGGCAAACAGAGGTTAACTAATTTGCTCAGAGTAATAATGTTTATAAATGGTAGAGCTAGAATTAGACCCAGGCAGTCTGGCTTATAATTTTATTTCCTTGTATTACTAAAAGGGAAAACAACTAGTCCCCTTCTATCTGTTTATCAACTAAATTATTTTGAGATTTTGGCAAAGAAGGCCAAAGCTAAAGTTTATTTCCCCCTAAGCCCTGTGGTAGACCTGTAGTAGGAATTAAGGATGAGTGACATTGAGTTGGCAGGCATATGCTCAGCTTTTCTCCTCATTTTAATAATTGCATTACCTTGACAATAAACCTGTCTTGGTAACAAAGATAAGAGCTTATTCTTCCACAAAAATATTCTTGGCCTAAACTTTTTTGGTTACCTTTTTACTGGACATAATTTTTAGAGAGGAAAAGGAAAAAAATACCAAGTAACTTCCAAATTAAAATATATGGAGATCTTTTCACCTCAAGTTCAAACTTGATCCACCAAATAGCACCTGGTTTCTTTTCTTTTTCTTTTTTTGATGCAAAGTTTAAAGAAGTTTTTCATGTCGCTCTTACCTTCTTTTAGCCAAAATTTAAATTTATTAAGAATGCTTGTGTGAAAAGTTTCAATTCAAATTTCTAACTGCTAGTTCTTTGTAAATCGAATATTGAATAAGGGAATTTGGTAATGACAGAGCTTATGTTTTCAGAGGATTTGAGGGTACTAGTTTTAAATTTTAAGTCCTTCACTGAAAGAGTCTTTAATGAGATCAATAAAATTGTTACCTTACCTTTCAATAATAAGACCGGAAATGTTCCCATTTCTTTGCATTAATTTTCCATGTTTATCACATGGCTCAAGTACCATAAACTTCATCTTGTAGAACTTTAGTGGATTTCTGCAGCTGGGGAAAAAACAAGCAAATAAGCCAACAACAATGACAAAAAAAACCCTGCTCTGTTACACTGAACTTTACCCAGCACTCTGCCTGAATTTTAATTACTTTAAACAATTTACCAAGGATGCCTCAGTATAACCACCTGGAAAAATGAGGGTGGAATTTTGATTCTGGGAGGCATATGGAAATTTAATTACTAGGTTTACAAAGCATTTAAAAATATCCCAGATAAAAGTGAGCCGAGGACTGGAGAGGAATATCATTATTAGCAGTGTAGGGTAGGAAGAGGATTGAGAATCAAAGATCTGTGTCCCTTTCTCTACACTGGTCCCCCAGTCCCACCTTCTGCCATCATCCTTAAGGGGAGATGGAAGAAAGAATCATGTATTCACCTCGGGCTTTGGGAACTGTGGCAATTCTAGCTCTGAGGAGAAAATACACATAGGAAAAAAGGAGGCCATGTCTCACTTCCAAATTAAAAAAAGACATTTCTACATGTTTCCATAACCCACAGACTGCTGCCATTTGAGGCCAACCCCTCAAAGCTTTCCTCTTTGTCTAGTGTAGTTGCTGACTCTATGCCACTGTCAGCAATCCTTTTCATTCACCCAGTCCCATCCCAATGCCTTACAGATGCATAAATTCTCTTGAGGCATGTATACTTTGGTATCAAACAATGCAACTCATGTTTGATTTTGGATAACCTTGCACTGCTGAATAAAATAACCCTTGAGAAAGAAGCAATAAAATTGCTGTAAGAAAAGTGACTCATGTTTCCAAGCAGTCTAAACTGATCACTTATCCCAACAAATGGTAATTCTTTCAAGACACAGTGGGCATTCACCATACTTATAAATGTCTGGGAGGAAAGCCTTGAAAATATACTTTTTTAAAGTTTGTGTTAAAATATATCAAAAGAATGTTTCTGGTAGGCTGTACCAGACAGGGTATGCTTAAAAACAAAAACAAAAACCACACGGATGTGAAAGCCAAGGTGGATTGGCCCAAGGGGATGGGAGTGGAGGGCTTGCTGAACATCCAGGCTCATTGGCTTGTTCAGGTACTTGTTTATGTGTCTCTAATTATTTTCTATTTTCTGCCCCCATTCATTAGAGTGCAAAGATGTGAACAAAGTGGCATATTGCCCATTGGTGCTGAAGTTCAAATTCTGCAGTCGAGCATACTTCAGACAGATGTGTTGTAAGACCTGCCAAGGACACTGACCCATGGAAAGCCAGAGCGAGAGCCTTGTCATTTCATCATGGAAATACGTCCATCAAAGAGAGCCACCCAGAGAAAGAGGATTGATGTCCTTGAAAATACATTACCCTGTGGAAAACATAACCACTGGTCAGCCGTAGCTGACAGGATTTCAATATTATTTTAACTTCTGTGAAGTGGGATTTATTGATCCAAAGTTCTGGACACAGTATTAGGAGGGAATGCCAGATTGGAGAGATCCAAACAACACAGGGAGACTTGCTTACTGTGGAACGTTTGTGTTCTTTCGAGTAAATCCAATAGCCTGTTTACCTCCTTGGACCATTAAGATAATTTTTATTATGGACTTAGCAATGACACTGAATCCATTTGTATTTAAAACTGTTTAAAATGTAGCTGTTATGACCTGGTCAACGATGGAAGTAAAGAAGATTCAGAAATCTTAAGTCATAGCTTAAAAATATTTACTATACTTTATCACACTACAACACCACCAAATTTAAATTATAAAACAGGCGTTGAACTGTAATTTAAGGAGCAATTATAAATCAAAAGTAATGAAAGTTTGTATTATTTTTCTTCATTCCACTTAATTTCCTTGGAATAATCCCCTGTTCTGAACACTGCTGTGAGCCATTTATAAAACTATATTAAAATGAAGAACAATAAGGGACTTAGTATAAAGCAGTGCATCAGTTACTGCAGCTGTGCAACCCTATAAATTCAGTGCTAAAAGGCTGTGGCCAACTTGCCATTGTGCAAAGGAAGCTGAGATTTCCATTAAAACTTTAAGAGAAAAACATTTCAATCTTATGCAGAAGCCAGACCTGAGGTATGGTAGAGACTAAAGAACCAGGCCCTTTGCTGCCATCACACAGAATGCCTCCCTTATTTAAGACACCCCAACTCACTTGCATTTATATCCTCACCAGCCACAGAAAGGCTTCTGCCCTGTTGGGTTGTTGCAGACATGTTGAGCTTACTGAGATGATACCTTGCAAAATATCGGCTGGCTCAGTAACAACCAGGCAGACCCTTTTGCAATTTGCTGACAATTATGATGGGTTCCAGATGTCCCTGCTTTGATATGGTAGAAGGGCATTTATTTATATGAGGGCAAGTATGTGTGTGTGTGGGTGCTTTTGAATGAGTGGATATATGAGTGTGCTTGTACATAAATGTGCTATTTCTGTGAGTTTTAAAGTAGGTAAGGGATAACAACCAAAGAAGTACTCATGAAGACTAGAGATCATAAAGCATAATTTCCATAGTCACCCAACCAGGTATTTTGTATTTCTTATGGATACTCTGAATGGCAACCAAATGTGAAACCCAATTTGTTGGGCAAGTCAAATTCCAAAATCAAATGCACCTAAATTAAAACAACTAGCTCATATTTTCCCTATCCTCAAATTTCACATCCTGCTCTTCAGAAGACTCAACAAAAGCAATTCAAAACAAGAGGGTACATGTTTCTATTAATATTTTGTGCTTGAACACTTGCAGCTCACTGAATGTGCTTCGTGTCCATCATGCCTCCTTTGCTCTAGTATAGCATGTGTACACCACGTGTACACCAACACCTAAAGCACTTCGAATGGCTACTTCCTAAAGATAGTATTTGCAGTTAAAGAGCATATTTGACAACTCCATTACAGAGTTCTGTGCCAGGTGTATCACATAATCATAACCTAATGTGAATGGTTAGGGTTGTTTGTTTTTTTAAGAAAAGAGAGACACTTAGACTCCAAAAGCCAACCTAAATTTCCATGTTTGCTTTGGACAATTGGTATGGGATGTTGTTCTGCATGCTTAGTCATGTCAACCTTATCTCATCATCTGCTTTCTCTCTCAGCACCATAGCTCATGTCCCTGAGCTTTCCAAATACAAAACAAAAAAACTTGATGCATGAGAGTGTCCTTGCAGGACCCTCTCTATGCTGCCCTTAGAAACAGCCCAAGTGCTCTCTTAGCCATTCAGCAAAGGGTGCTGCAGCACAGCACCAGCACTGCACCCTTAGAGGAAGGGAAGGAAAAAGGAAAGAAGGAAAGGAGGAAGGAAGGGAGGGAGGGAGAAAAGAAGGGAGGGAGGTTTTTGTAACATTTTAGTCATAGGTTTGCTATTAGGATCTGATTTTCTCTAGGGCACCAGCATAAATATCAGCTCATGCTTCTATTTCAAAAATATTTCTTATATTACTAATGAAAGGCTACTTTTTACCTTACCTGGGCACTGCGCAATGCTCTAACTTGTGTTAGAAAACAAGGGCAGCCAGTTGTCCCTCTGGGATGTGCAACAGCACCAAGTTCAGTATGCAGAGAACTCCCTGGGGGCATCATCAAACTACCTTTCCAAGGGAACCAAGCATAGACTATAATGGGATTTATAAATATTCAAATAAGGCCAGAGTTTAAACCTAAATGGGAAAAAATCATATTCCATGACACATGAAAATGCTGCTGCTACCCTAGGCATCCTTGTGGCTACTTGATGCTCTATTCCTAAGTGGTAATAGGATTGCCAGTGGGTGCTGAGCCACCAAGGCTGGCCCTCCAAAAGTAGTAAAATATACTACCTGGGGAGTCCTAAGGATACTGGTACCTCACAGCTGGAAGCAATATCCACCACTGGTATAAAGGCCTCACAAAAAAAAAAAGGAAAGGTAAAATGTACCCAACTGATTAAATTCCTCAAGATGCATATGACTCACAAACAGTCCATTTCATTAGGAACTTTTTTGAGTGAATGTCACATAAGTATCCTTAATAATACAGAATGAAATTACTTTTAGTTGTTGCTTATTATTTTATATTCAGTATTAATGTGGTACACTGTTACTTTTTTTGCTTTTGTAAATTATATTCTAATTTATTGCCATGTTTCCTAACACTTGTCCTACATCCATTCCCCTGCTTGTAATGAAAATGAAAAAGACATTGTAACACTTGATGGAGTGAAATTCCACACCAGTCACAGTTTTTTTTAAACATAGATAATTTAGTAAAAATAAAAATTCAGCTTTTAAGAATGATTCAGATGGAAGTTGTCTATTCCCTGAAAAGCTGGTGTTAAAATTGCAGAAGAAATCTATATCATAGGATACCACAGCTGTGTTGTCCAAGTTATACAAGTAGTATCCAGGATTGAAATAATTTCTCACATCCTTATTACCCTCCCCAGGGACTGAATCTATTAGTGAGTTTTTCAGTTATAGCTAAATGCAAAGGCCTCAGCTATGTCTGGTGAAGCTATATCCCCAGATGCCACCAGCCAGCCATTCTGAGGCTAGGAAGAAAGCCCACGCCAGCTACTGCCCTATTCTGTCAACTGCTAGGCCCGTAGCTCTGTTCTAAGAGCACTCTCTCCTTCCATTGACCTCCATGTAAATTCTTTAGTATAGTAGGACGTGCAAGGTATGTGATTGTGGGAAAGGGTGCTGAGCAAAGTATTCATATTTGAAGGATTTTTCTACTCAGATTCAAAAAGGAAAATAGAAACCTGATGATGATACTTTTCATCTTTAGACATTTCCTCTTAGGCTGAAGATGAACTAATGGCTCAATCTTTTGTGGAGCTGAAGGATACTACAATATACAGAGGTAACTCAGAAAAAATTTAAAACCCAGCAGTTAATATGAAGGTGATTATTCTGCATACCAAGCTATTTTAATACTGTCACAATAACAATTTCATAACAAGATTGGACTTTTTCATTTACTCACACCCAATCTTATACATTGTAAGAAATCAGGTTAGGTCAAGTGAGATGATAAGATAGTCTTGGGTGAGTTTTTCCCCCAGGTCATCCTAGGAGCCTGAAGTTGCTGAAGTATTATGAATGCTCAGTTAGTGAGAAGACTTCATCTGCCAACCATTTTAACCTTCCATTGCATTTGCAAAGGATAGTTCCAGTAGGGAGGTGAGAATGCCAAGAACCAAGGCTTGCCTCAACTTAGATTTCTCTGATTCAGTGTCCATCTTTTCATCCATAGTGCTTTCCAAGCTTCCAATTAAATGCTTTTCGCCCTTTGAATATTAAAGGGCACTATCCTTCTGCTTAGGGCATTGACTCCAAGGACAGTCTGCCCACTGGAGATTCTGTGCCTCCCCATACATCACTAGGATCATCTTCAATACTTTATGCTCTAGAAGGCCAGGTGAGTTTTTTTCAAGTAAATTAGGAAGAAAGTTAGGTGTTGATCTCGGTAACAAAAATGTGTGAATTTGCATGGCTAGGATGATTCATTACTTTAAAAAGAAGAAAAAGAAAAAATAATTCAAGAAGGAAAAAAACAAAGCCACAGCCCAAGAGGGCTGGAAAATTCTAAATAAATGGTCCCAGGAAAGAGAGAAGATCAGTCACTGAATAAAAAAGTGACAGATAAGTCATGTTTAGAATTCTGTCTCATTCATATCATCAGATTGTGAGGAATAAACTAACATGCTTTCAAAAGAATGGCTGTTCACCATGGTTTTGTGCCTCAGATATCAAAACTCAACCTGGAATTTAAAAATAAAATGGTCCTTTCTCCCATGTCTTTTTCAAAGGGTTATTTCTAGACTTCCAGTCCCTAATTTCATCAATAGATGATATCTGAGGCCAGAAATGGAACTGTGATGTGAGAGCTGGTTCCACTCTGTGGGAGAAACCAAGGTTATACCCATGTTGTCTTTTGGTAGATGGTTCTTCTTAGGCCCCTGGAAGCCTTGAGCTGCATAGGTGATGAAAGCTAATTTCCACTGCACTGTCTTGTATTCACAAGAATGGCACTGTGTGGTTACAAAGGGCCCAATAAAGCCTAATATCCCCAGCTCCAGGGACTGGGGAGCCTGAATACTCATGTGCACAATGACTCAGATTTAATTACTCTAGACCGTCAGGCTTGTGAAAGTCAATCCAAAATTATCTTCTTGGATCTTTGGCTTGGTTCTTTTTGTTTGTTTGTTTTTTAAAGGAGGTACTGAGGATTGAACCCAGGACCTCATACATGGGAAGGAGGTGCTCAAACCACTGAGCTACACCCACTTCCTGATCTTTGGCTTGGATACCTTACCTTATGGTGAGGCTTAACATAAGAGGGGGCAAGTTATCTCACCAGATCAAGGCCTCCTGAAAGTCAGGGGGCCTTCCTCAGGCCAAGGACTCAATAGTGAGTGGCCTCCATTAGCTCAAGGCTTATGTAGTTCTTGGAGGGGCCTGGTCTGTGCCCCCCCAGCAAGGGCAGTTGTGGATCACAGACTCCCTTATGGGCCCACTGAGCTGTGGTTATCTTGTTTGGAATTCCTGCTGGCAGAGTAGTAATTGAGATGAAGGCCCTAAAAATCCAAAGCCAAGTTGGCAACTGGTTCCAAGACAGGTGTGGGCCTCTCTGTTTGGAGAGTGGCATCAGCCATGGTTACTCCTCATACAACCAATACTTGCTGAATATCTACTTTGTCCAGGTCCTACACTTGGCACCTTGGCACTTGGCACTCTCTCATTGGATGGGTTAAAACAAGCCCCATGAGGATGATGTTATCAATCCCCCCTCACAGGGTCAAAAGTGAGACTTGGAGAGGTTGAGTTGTCAAAGGTCACAGAACCAGTGAGGTGAGCTGGACTCTAAAGCATCACCTTTTCAGCATATTGGGGGTGGGGGTGGAGGTGGGGGCAAGGGGAGCTATTTGCTGTGCATCTGGGACAGGGATGTTGGGAAGGGTGCCCCTCTGCTACAGATAAACAGATCCACCAGGCCAGAGGAAATGAGGCCTTCCCTCTTAGGAAGCAGTGGGCTTGGGAGAAGGGGCTTCAAGGGTCCAGGAAGGGTGAACTTTGGGCTTCTGTCTTGGTAGGTGGTGGTATTCACTATGAAAACTATATCTGGTGACCAAATTACAAGTGGGGAACCAAAGTGGTTTCTATGTCTGTAGTTAGAGTTACTACATAGTTAGAGTTAGGGGCAAGAGGGAAGGTCAGAGACATTCTAGGATGAAAGTTGTCTGCAACCAAACACAATTCGAGGGGCTTTCATCTCCCCTGAAATGTCTTATTTTGAGTCATAGAGCCTGTCCCTGCCTGACAGTCCCCCATGCCATTTCCAGATATGCCAGATAGCCTAGAAGGCCAAAACTGGAGCACAATGATCCCTCCATTGGCTTTGGGATAAATTTTGAGTGAAGAAGAAAAGTGGGTGTGACAGTTTGAATTTGGTGAATCTCAAAAAAAGATTATATCCTTAAACTATTCCTTTGTGTGTGGTAACCTTTGATTACATTAGATTCACTTTAGATCACTTAATTAGATTGCTTTTGATTAGACCAGGCCAGTGAGGCATGACTCAGGTTGAGTTTCTGCCCTCTTGCTGGGTCTGATACAAACGGAGACACAGAGAGAGAGACACACACACAGAGAAAGGAAGCCACCATATTTTATCCTGCCACATGAGAGAGGACTCCAGGTTCACCTACAGCTGCAGAAAGACAGAGAAGCCCTGAGAGACTGAGTGAGGAGGCCTGGAAAGAGACAAACCCTAAGCCTGGTTGCCCACAGCTGAGCTTTGGCAGATGGTAGATTTTGGAGGGCAAGCCAGACACTTAGGCAAAGATCACCCACCATCTTGTTTCATTACATGACAGCATGCCAGGATCAACAGTAGCTGACTGGTGAGAAAGCATCACTGATGGTGTCTTGATCTGGACATTTCACAGTCTTAGAACTATAAGCTTTTACCCCAAATAAATCCCCTTTATAAAAGCCAGCCCATTTCTGGTACTTTGCATCAGCAGCACTGTGGCAAACTAAAGACAGTGGGCTTCTCTCTGTTTCAGTCAGACCAGGAATATTGGGGCTTGCAAAATCTGGCCATCAGGTTGCCGCCAGCAAGCACATTCTTTGACCTTCTGTGGTGGGTCCATAGAGTGGAACCAGGTGTTCTTTCAGCTCATGCCAGAATGTACTGGCCGCCCAACTGGCCGCCTGCCACCACCCCATTGACAGGGCTTTGTCTGGCCCTCTACCAAACAGCTGTTCTGAGAGCCACAGGTGGCTGCCCACGCTCATGCCCAGGCCCGCAGCTGCATTGGCCTGACTCAGCCTGGCAAGATGGAAGGTGGACCCTGCGTGTGTCTCGACCCCTTTGCTCCAACTGCTCCCTGAGCCAGGGCTCAAGGGGCTGAGGAGAAGGAAAACCAAAGCTTAAATTCACTAAGGAATGGCTTCCTCACAAACCAGTTTCATGGTCTAAAGGCCATCAAAAAGCATAGTGTTCTCTTCCCATTCCTTCAATATCATCAATTTTGGTATTTTATTTTTAATCATTTAAATTAATCTGACATAAATAAATAGAAATTTAGTTCCTGTTTATTATGTGTGTTATTGCTAGAATAAAAATCTCCTGCTGGTATGTATCTATATGAATATGAAGGCAGAAAAGGATATATACTCAGTATCTGGGAAACCATCCCAGGTGCTTAGATAATAACCACATACAAAAGCGTTATTTGATATTACTGAAAAACATCCATAGAAGTGAGTTTAAATTAAAGTAAGAAGCAAAATTTTATTGTAACCACACTAATTGCAATAAGAAATAATTTGATTCATAGTTTTAAACTTTAGAATAGAAAAGAACAAAATTGAGAAATTAAGTGTTTTATTTCATTGAAATTATGAGACAAGATATATAACCTGGACCATACTTAGCTTTAAAGATTTTCTGAACGTAGCTTGGGCCAGGAAGATGTGCTCAGAGTCCACGTCCTCACCAATGTCGGAAGCTCTTGCTGGAGGAAAGTAGTGGGTGACAGTTTTATCTCATGCCATATTTAATCTCAATTGCAAAAAGTATATGTACAAACTGTCTCCTATATCTGGCTTTTTAAATCAACACATTACAACCTAATTAGCCAAATGAGTGTTGTCCTCTTCCGTGTAATCACTGAGGATTTCTCTACGTATTCTAAGAGTATAATCACCATTCAAAACAATTTTTAAACTGCTTATTTAGACCTTCTCCCAGTGCCTTTGATTTTTTTTTTTCTTTTTACCAGGAGGTCCCGGGGATAGAACCCAGGTCCCTCAATATGGGAGACGGATGCCCAACCATTTGAGCCACATCTGCCCCCCTTTGATATTCTTTTGATAGTCTCTCTGGTAGCACATTTTCTTGTAAGGATGGATTTGATTTTCGAAAAACCCCAAACTCACTCAAAACCAAATCTGGTGAGTAGTTTGCACACACTCATTTTGGCACAAAATAACTCATCTCTCTTACAAATTGACCCAGGTGATACCACAAAAGGAACTCCAAATATGCTTTAAGAAAATCAGTATTATTTGAATAGAAGACTATTGAAGGAGTTCACTCATTTGGATACAAAAGTGCTGGTGTTTTTGTCTAAAAATTATTGGCATTTCATTACAATCCAACTTAAAACTAACATAATACAATATTTTACCAAATGCTTTGCAAGTTCTAATTTTAAAGTTAGATGGAACCTGAACCACCTGAACAGAGTGTTATCCATAAGGGAGAGGAAAGATCTCTTCACCTCCCTGAGGAGTGAGTAACCCTTAAACCCAGGAAGTAGAATAGCTGTCCCAGACCCTGGGAATTAGCAATCAGCTGTCTTTGGAGGTTTCACCTTCCTGGAGTCTCTGGAGTAAAAATTCTTCCTGAGGGGCTAATTAACCAAAGTCTGTCAGCAGCATTCACTAAACAGCTGCTGAGTGTGCAAAACTCCAAGCTCTGCTTCCCTGTGCCCCAATTTACACATTTCTATTTGTGTTCAATTGTTGTAGCTTGAATCATTTCCTATTGGCTTATATGATAATTCCAGGGGAGACTGTCTTTTGACTGAGCCTTAATTGGCTGTGTGTACTGACTAACAACCTGTGTCTTCTCCCTTGGCCTGCCTTCCTCTTTTGGAGGAAGTTTTTAATGATATGTAAACAAACACTAAAACATATGGCAGAGAATGCTCCTTTAAGGCATTCTAAAAGTGAATCTTTTGAAGAGGAGAAATACTGTCCTTTGTTTTTATAAAATAGACACCCATCATATCTTTCTCTCTCTCTCTCTCTCTCTCTCTCTCTCTCTCTCTCTCTCTCTCTCTCTCTCTCTCTCTCTCTCTCTCTCTCATCTATCATCTATGTATCTACCTAATCTATCTATCTCTATCTTTTTCCCCTGAAAGAACCAAATTATCTTTAATTCACATCCTTTCTAAATGGCTTCAAAAAGTCTCCTTGGGTAGCCAGAAATTCCTGTTTCTCAGCATTAGCATGGACACTATTGGAGTTGATTGTCAAAAAGAAACTTCAATACTTACCTGGCAGGGGAGATACCATGATCACAAAGGTAGTTTTCACAGGGCGAGGCTGATCCATTGCACTGGGGATCTGCTGACCCCTGTGATTTCCCCAAATGTGGGAAACTTGACTGCATAATTTGTGTTAGTGGGTGACTGCATCCACACTTTCCCCTAAATTAAAAAAAAAAAAAAAGAAACTTCAACTTAGAATACTTAAATTCCCCGCCCCCCCAAATTCTCTAACCTGATTGATCTTTTTCACCAACTTCATAACAATTCAAATGCCTATAATTGACAAAGAAAACAAATAGATGGGTTTCCCTCAGGGAGTTCTAATGAAGGAAAGAATACAAAACTATCTATCATTTAAATCAATGTCCTCTTTAAGGGTGAAGGATGCTGAAAATTGGAAAGTGTTTCCTACACTATTTCTTTAGGCAAGAAATTATTGGGAAGTGGATGTGGCTCAGGTAACTGAGCACCCACCTACCACATGGGAGGTCTGTGGTTCTGTTCCCAGTGCCTCCTAAATAGGACAGCAAGCTGGCATGATGGGCAGGCACAACAAGATGACACAACAAGAGACACAAGAAGAAAAAAAACACATAATGAGAGACACAACAAAGCAGGGAGCAAAGGTTTACAGTGCCTCCTAAAGAAAACGAGCAAGACAGCAAGCTGATGCAATGGGCAGGCGAAGCAAGCTGATGTAAAAAGATGACGCAACAAGAGGCACAAGAAAAAACATAATGAGAGACACAACAAAGCAGGGAATGGAGGTGGCACAGGTGATTAGGTGCCTCCCTCCCACATCAGAGGTCCCAGGTTCAGTTTCTGGTACCTCCTAAAGACACACAGCTCACAGCAAGTGCAAACAATGAGGGTGTGGGGAGAAGTAAATAAATAAATAAAATCTTTTTTAAAATTATCAATTTTCATTGTTTTGTTTTATTTCAGAAAACTCCCCAAATATAATGAAAGACATGAAAATATGCATCAAGACACTCAATGAACTCCAATCAGGATAAACCTGAATAGAACCACTCTATGACATATTATAATCAGACTCTCAATGCCAAAGATAAAGTAATGTGTTATGTACAAGGAATTCTCAATAAGATAAAATTCTGATTTCTCATTGGAAACTGGGAGGCAAGAAGGCAGTGTAAAGTGTTGAAAGCAAAAAATACACCAACCAAGAATACCATATCTGGCAAAATTGCTTTTCAAAAATGACAGAGATATCTGTTAACAATGTTTTGTAGTTTTCTGTGTACAAGTCCTTTCCATCCTTAATTGGATTTACTCCTGGATATTTGATTCTTTTACGTGCTAATGTAAATGGAATTTTTTTTGTTGATTTCTTCTTCTGATTGTTCATCATTAATGTAATTTTGGATATTCTTGTACCCCACCACTTTGCTGAATTTGCTCATTAGTTCTAATAGTTTTTTGTGGATTTTTCAGGATTTTCTGTGTATAGGATCATGTCATCTGCCAATAAGGAAAGTTTTACTTCTTCCTTTCCAATTTGGATGCCTTTTATCTCTCTTTCCTAAGTGCTCTGGCTAGAAATTCCAGTACAATGTTGAATAACACTGGTGACAGTGGGCATCCTTATCTTGTTCTTGATCTTAGAGGGAAAGCTTTTAGTCTTTCACCATAGAGTATGATGTTAGCTGTGGGTTTTTCATATTCCTTTTTCATGTGCAGAAATTTTCCCTAGTTTCCTGTTTTGTTTTTTTTTTTAATCAGGAAAGGATGTTGTATTTTGTCAAATGCCTTTTCTGCATCAATGGAGATAATCATGTGGTTTTTCCCCTTCGTTCTGTTAATATAGACTATGGCATTAACTGATTTTCTTATATTGAACACATCCTTGCTTACCGGGGATAAATCCCACTTGATCATGGTGTGTAATTCTTTTAATGTGATGTTAGATTTGGCTTACTAGTATTTTATGGAGGATTTTTGCATCTATGTTGATAAGGGATATTGAGCTGTAATTTTCTTTTCATTGTAGTATCTTTATCTGGCTCTGGTATGAGGGTGATGTTGGCCTCATAGAATGAGTTAGGGAATGTTCGCTCCTCTTTGCCTAAATAAATGGAAGGGCATTCCATGCTCATGAATTTGACAACTAAATATTGATATGATGTCAATTCTACCCAAAGTGATTTACAGTTTCAGTGCAATAAAAATTTCAACAGCCTTCTTTGCAGAAATGGAAAAAGTAATTCTTCAAATTTATATGGAAGGGCAAGGGACCCCAAATAGCCAAAGCCATCTTGAAAATGAAGAATGAAGTTGGAGGACTCATACTCCCTGATCTTAAAAGTTATTACATGAATCCTTGTAATTTCTGAGTAATAATTAGGTAATCTAAGCACCTTTAAAATATATATATATAAAATAACATTTATGTAAGAAAATACACATATATGCATATATATTTGTATATCATTTTACAAATATTGGTATGTACTGTGAAAAATCTTGATTTTTATGAACAATAAAAAAAATAAATAAATAAATTTTAAAAAAAAATTAAAAAAAAGTTATTGCAAAGCCACAGTAATTGAAGAGGATAGTACTGTCACAAGGACAGACATATAGACCAATGGAACAGAACTGAGAGTTCAGAAATCAACCCATATGTCTACTACCAACTGATTTTGACAAAGGTGCTAATCCACTCAATTGGGAAAACTGGATATCCATATGCAAAAGAATGAAGGTATACCCCTACCTCACTACATATATAAAAATCAACTCTAAATGGATCAAAGACCTAAATATAAGAACCAAAACTTTTAAAACTCCTAGAAGGAAACATAAGGAAGCATCTTCAAGGTCCTATGTTAGGCAATGGTTTCTTAGACTTTAAATCCAAGGCATAAGCAACAAAAGAAACAATAGATAAATGGAACTTCATCAAAATGAAAAGTTCTGTGCCTCAAAGGATAGAGAGAGAAAATATTTGGAAACCACATGTAGCAGTTTGGTATTATTTACGAATTCCAAAAATAGATGTTGGATTATGTTTGTAAACTGGTCTGTTCCTCTGGATGTATTAGATTGTATTAACTCCAGAGGTTTTACTTGATTAAATTAGCATTAGGGCTTTGACTGGGCCATGTCAGTAGGACGTTGAGTCCCCACCCCTTGGGATGGGACTCACAGAGAAAACAACACAACAGAGGAATTAGTTGGAGAGGCTAGAGCCCCAGGAAGTAAACACACAGAAGAACACAGAGGAATAGAGACAGCTCCATAGACACAGCAGAAGCCCCAGGAAGAGAGAGAGCCTGATCGTTTACAGCTGGCCTTGTGGAGAGAGCAAGGCAGCTGAGCCCAGAGAGGAATGAGCCCTGGGAGAGAGATGAAACTTATTCCAGCCTACAGCTGATATTGGAAGAAGCTGGGACCATGGAGCCTTAAGAGGAAGAGGAAGGCTGGACCCTTGCAGATATCAGCAGCCATCTTGCTCCAACATGTGGCAACAGACTTTGGTGAGGGAAGTAACTTACACTTTATGGCCTGGTAACTATAAGCTTCTACCCAAAATAAATACCCTGTATAAAAGCCAACAGATTTCTGGTATTTTGCATCAGCACCCCTTTGGCTGATGAATACACCACATATACAGTAAGGGTATAATATGCGGAATATATAAGGAAATCCTATGCCTTAACAACAAAAAGACAAACAACCCAATTAAAATGGGTAAAGACTTGAATAGACATTTCTCCAAAGATATACAAATGGCCAAAGAGCACATAAAAAGGAGCTCAACATCATTAGTCATTAGGGAAATGCAAATCAAAACCACAATGTGATACCATTTCACCCACTATTAAAAAAACAGAAAAGTACAAGTGTTGGCGAGGATGTGGAGAAATAGGAACACTCATTCACTGCTGTGGGAATATAAAATGGTGCAGCCTCTGTGGAAGACAGTTTAGCAGTTCCTCAGAAAGTTAAGTATAGATTTACCATATGGCCTGGCGATCCTACTTCTAAGAACGTATCCAGAAGAATTGAAAGCGGGGATTCAAGTAGATATTTGCACACCAGTGTTCATAACAGCATTACTCACAATTGCCAAAAGATGGAAGCAACCCAAGTGTCCATCAACTGATGTAATTGATGTTACATCAACTGATGTAAACAAAATGTGGTATATACACACAATGTAATATTATTCAGTCCTAAAAAGGAATGAAATTCTAGTACATGCAACAATATGCATGAAACTTGAAGATACCATGTTGAGTGAAATAAGCCTGATGCAAAAGGACAAATATTGTATGATCTCACTGATATGAAATAATTATAATAAGCAAACTCACAGAGTCAGAATCTAGAACCTAGGTTACCAGGGGATGAGGTGGGGATAGGGAATAGGGAGTTAAGGCTTAAAATGTACAGTTTCTGCGGGTGTAGTACCACACGGATGGGGAATGGTTGTGTGGGGTATTTTTGGGGGTGTGGGCGGTAGGGAGCATGGGAATCCCTGTAGTTTCTGAGTAATATTTGGGTAATCTAGGCACCTTTATAAAATGTATATATATATATAACAAATAACATTTATGTAAACAAATGCACATATATGCATATGTATTTATATATCATTTTACAAATAAAAAAATTTTTTAAAAAATGTACAGAGTTTCTATTTGGGATGCTGGGAAAAT
Source organism: Cabassous unicinctus (assembly GCA_029593785.1). Classification (NCBI taxonomy): domain Eukaryota; kingdom Metazoa; phylum Chordata; class Mammalia; order Cingulata; family Chlamyphoridae; genus Cabassous; species Cabassous unicinctus. The sequence continues at coordinate 24,514 of JAQZBX010001804.1, read as the reverse complement.
TTGGTAATGGATCGTAACTCAACATTGTGAACCTAATTAACAGCACTAAATGCTATATTTGAATGTAGTTAAAAGGGGACATTTTAGGTTATGTATATGTTATTAGAATTTACAAAAAATTTAAATGAGGGAGAGATTAAGATACTTCCAGAGAAACAAAAGCTGAGGGAGTTCTGCACCTCTAGGCCAGCCATACAATAGATGCTAAAGAGAGTTCTGCAGGTTGAAAGGAAAGGACAAGAAACAAGAGATGGAAGGTGCATGGAGAAATAAAGATCTCTGGTGAGGGTAATTACATGGGTAAATATAAATACCAGTACTATTGTATTTTTTTATTTGTAAATGCACTTTTTACTTCCTATAAGATCTAAAAAGCAATGCATAAAAGATAAGGAGAAATCAGCGGTTTTGGACTCCTAATGTGTAGCCATGTAATTTGTGATAAGAACTTCACAAAGGTGTGGGAAGGAGGTGTTGGAACATACTTTGGGCATACTATTGGAGTTAAGTTGGCATTAAAGCAAATGAGACTGTTAATATTTAGGATGTTAAATTTAAGCCCCATGGTAAATAAAAAAAATAATGGAGAATAAGCAAGTTCATAAAGCCAGAAATTTGAGTATAGGTTGCCAGGGGCAAGGGTAGGGGGTGGGGGAATGCAAAGTTAATGCAGAATGGGTGTAGGGTTTCTGTTTGAGATGGGAAAGTTTTAGTAATGGAAGGTGGTGAGGGTACCACGACATTGTGAGTGAGATTAATCTCACTGAATGCTATGCTTGGGAATGGTTGCGATTGGAAAGTTTATGCTGTATATATGTTCCCACAATAAAAAATTTTAAAAAAGAAAAAGCAAATAAAGAGCCAATTACTATTAAAAGCAATACATGGTCCTGGACAGAATCAAACATGAGAGGAGAAAAAGCTCAAAAGGATATTACTGAAACATATAAAAAATTGGAATATATACTGTAAGCTTTATATCAATGTTAAATTTCTTGAAATGGATAACTGCACTTAAGGTTGTTACATAAGTGAATTTCCTTGGTCTTAGGAAATTTATATGGCAGTATTAAGTGTTCAAGGAGTACGATGTATACAACCCACACTCAAGTGTTCAGAAAATAGCTTGATAGATGGTTGGATAGATAGATGATGGATAGAGAGATAGATAGACAGATAGATATAGATGATAGATAGAATGATATAGCAAATGTGGCAAAAGTTTAATTGGTAGATTTGGGTGTCTGGGGGGAGTAGAGGTAAGTTGGCATTCTCTGTATGGGGCTATTATTATTTTATTATTTCAACATAAAAAGTTTTAAAAAATGTCATGATCCACAAATGATTTTTAAACTCCATTTTAGCCTGTAACTATAGTCTCTTTCTGTGATGTATACCACCAGTGAAATTGTGTAGAAGATAAATGACAATTTTATGAAAACACTGAATAGATTTCTAGGATAAGATGAGAGAATGAAACAATGACATAGAATCTCTCCCCCCAACTAAACAAAATAAAGGAAACCAAAAACAGAAGCACACACACACAAAGACACACACACACAAAAATCACTAGCAACAACCAAATGAGGAAAGCAGAATATTGAAAAATGGTAACCAAAGGGTATAGTGCAAGCCACAGTTCCACACACCTTCTAAGTTTGCTCCGCACACATCATAATCAGGACTGAGAAAAGATGAGTCAACAAAATCCTGACATTTCTCACTAATACTCTCAAACATGGGAAGATACAAATGGTGGTACTGAATAGGTGGCCTGTGATAAACAGAAAAAAATCAATTGCTGAAGCCCCTGCTTACCACAAGTTCAGAGACAAGAAAGGCCACAAGGACTTGCCATCTTTAAAAGCAAAGTACAGATTTTGGGAAAGTATCCCAAGCACTCAGGTAAGAGATATACTAGCAGTGGAGTAGGTCATGGTATGGGGCTGTGGTCTGTTGTATTGTTGTTTCCTCCTCTCCCTACTTCCTTGCCCCCACCGACTTTGGACTTGGCCATATGACTTGCTATGTTTGGTCAATGGGATGTGAACAAATGGGATACACTCCACAGCCCAGTCATTGGTGGTTGACTTTTGCTTTGTTTCCTTTGCATAGAGTTTGGCTTGTCCCAAGTAGGCACTGCTTGGATGATTTCCATTTTAGATGCTCGCTGTAGTGCTTTGGAAGCTGTAGTATTTTCCTAGGGCTGCTATAACAAATTGCAAACTTGATGATGTCAAACAACAGAAATTTTTTCCTCACAGTTTTGTAGACTGGAAGTCTAAAAGTTGGCAGGGCCACACTGTCTCTGAAGACTCTAGTAGAGAATTCCTCCCTGCCTCTTCCATCTTCTGGAATCTCCTGGCATTCCTTGGTTTGTAGCAGAATAAATTAATTCTCTGCCTTCGCCTTCACATGGGCTTCTTCCCTGTGTTTCTGTGTGCCTCAAAGTTCCCTCTCCTTTCTCCAATAAGGGCACTAGTCATTGATTTTAGGATTCACCCTAAATCCAGGATGATCTCTTCTCAAGGTCCTTAACTTAATTACATCTGTAAGGACCCTATTTCCACTCATGGTCTTTTGAATGACACAGTTCAACCAACTACAGAAGCACACGTTCACACTAAGGACCAGAAGAAAAATGTGGATGTGTTAGTGATCGTGTTCTTTCCCACACAGCTGTGGCTTCCCAATCTTGTAAGCCAGGCCCTAGCTGAGGGTGACTATTCTGAGATTCTGTGTGAACTCTGTCTTCCTCCAAATTTATCTAGAGGAATGAGAAGAGCTCTTCGTCAGAACTCACGGGAAATTCCAGGAACTCTTGCCAGAGCATCAAAAGGAAAAGGCCATTTCTTTAGACAGATGGTGGTGCCCAAACCTGGAGTGAAGGGAATGTTCCTTAGCGTAGCCTGATCCCTAAGCTTTTGTCCTTAGCACTTATAAATACACCCACCATTAATCTTGGTTTTCTTCCCTATTCTGATATTCAGAATTTTTCCACTACTCCTACTTGGTATGTGTAAGTTGCTAAATCTGGGGCAGATCCTTTCTTCCCCGATGTAACCCCATTGGAATTCTTGCCTGTTCCCTCAGTGTCTGCCCAAAATAGGTGCAGTCATGAGAACTGCTGTCACCCACAAAATGCAGGCTGCTGTCCCCTGAGCTGCATAACAGACAGAGGGAAGGAAAGAGTTTTTGCTAAAGTAGGCCTGTGGCAGAGGCCTGGATGCACACACTTGCCAGACAGAAAATAGCCCAAGATGACAATGTCAACTTATTCTTGATTGTTAATTCCTGGTTACTGCAATGAATACAGATTTAGAAACACTCTGTGCACAGAGGGTTTATAGTTTAAGTTGCCGGTGATATCATACCTCAATGCCTTTTGCACAAGGCTGGTCAATAAATATTATTTGATGAGCGGCAGTCCATCAGAAGGGAAGGACAAGCTGGCTCTTGGAATAGCTCAAGCATTCAGTTCAAGAGAAGAGACACAGGATTCAGCCAGATGTCAAAGTCTGGCCTAATTGAGAAGTAGTAACAAAATGATAAATAATCATGTTTGTTTATGAGTAGGGAGCTTTTTACGCCAAGGGGCTCAGACACTTTTGAACACAACTTCCAAGGAATCTGTCCAATGGCCTCAGAAAGCTTTGCTCAACAGAATCATGCCATTTCTGAGGAGGAGAAGTTGAGTTATGGAGCCATGAATCAACTTTTCTGTAGTCATATGGTACATATAGCCCCAGAGTTAGGTTTCCTGCCTCCCAGCCAAGGGAGGCATTTTTCAGGCCTCTTGCCTCCTTCACAGGACTCTTCTGATCACAGGACTCTTGTCACCCACCAAACATCCAAAAAACTCTGAGGCCCAAGAGGGCTTTAGCTTTGAATTCAAATTGTCAAACAATTGATGATATAAAATGGAAACCCTCTGAAAAAGGGGAAGAAAAGCAGCAGAGCTGGAGGTAAGGGTGCTTGGCCACATTAGTGTCCTCTGCTGGAGGGAGGGAGGCAAACTCTGGACAACTCTGCTTTCCTTGCTATGTGGTCCCCACAGGATATGGCTGAGCCTGGCAAATAGGAGAGACTCACCCATCAGCACTCAGACTGGCATCTGAGGCACTGAATAATACAGCTAGTAAATAACAATCTCCACACATGGATGGCTGATCTCAGCCTCATCTCTGAAAATGAGCAACTGACCACAGGAACTGCTGCCTCCACTCAGCTAATCTCAGATATTTTGAAATGCCTAGAACCGACTTAAAATAACAATTACACTAAATGGCTTCCCCACAGGCATGGTCACCAAAGGTATCAGCAAAGGGGAAAAATCAATGCACTGAAATATCCTTTAAAAATGAAATGGAAGTCAATTAGTTTAAACAAAGAGGCAAGATACCTCAGTTCCTTTTAAACTCAACTGAAGTCACCAAAGAAGATAAAATACAAAACCTTGGTCATCAGTTCTTAGATACAAAGCATGGTGAATGTGGATCAGTTGACCAAGATGACAGGATTTTCCTCAAAAGGTAGGGGCCTCCAGAGATGGGCTTTGGATAGTGCTGCCGTGTCCTGATCTCAGTGGTTTATATATGTTCCTTGAAATACAAAAACAGCATTGTACTCCAAATCCTACACCTCAGAAACCTAGCTACTGGCCCCATGGAAACAGAGGTGGCCTTGTCTTGAGAAGAATCCTCTAAGCACAGTCAACCAGAAGGTACAAGGTGACACGGTGGCAGAAAGTGTACTAGAGGAGAGGTCAGAAGAACTGTTTTCCACCCCTGCCTCCCTCTGCCTGTACATCACGAGTTTCAGTTTCCCTTGGACAGGTAAGATGGAGCTTATGCTTACCTACCCCATGTGCTGAGATGAAGCTCAAATGACATCCTATGTGTAAAACATAAGGTCTCGTGGTTGTCAGAGCCCCAGGCGCTATTCTACCATTGCCCTGGCTTACGATAGATCTCAAGATGTTCCTGTCTCACTATCTTAGTCACATATAGGGGCTTGGCCTTCCACTCTACTCTCTATTCTTGGGGCCTTGTGAGTGTGCTACATCTTTGGATGTTCCTGTGGGGTGGGTCATCACTACTATTGGATGACTGTTGTGTGTTGAGCTGCCTACTGTCAACTAGTGACTGCATTCATACTCCAGTGTACATCCCTGCTCCTGAAGCATGTCTACTAAAATCCAATGCTCATTCCACTCCAAGGAAACATTCTAAAGATTCTGGCAAGGGTTAGAATGCGTTTTAACCCTGACCCTAAGAATCAGCCCTAGAGAAGATCATTTGACAAATCCTGAGAATTAACACTAGTATCTCCACATTGGTGATGATAAGGAGATTGACAGCATGAGTAGGGAAAGTCTATCCCAGCAGAGGCCAACGAATGTCCAGGGCTCCATGATGAAATGCATCAACAACCACAGCCCAAGGAAATCTTCTACAGGAAAGGTGAAATAAACTCTGGTACAAGGATTTTTTTTTTTAATCTCCAAAAAACACCAGAGCCCAGATCCTTCAACCAAGGCTTTACACAATTCCTTATCTACCACCCTCACTGAATCATAGAAAAGCAGACAGAAAATCTTTGAGCCCTGGATCTATAATTTCAAATGGAAGATAGGTCTCTGAAGAGTTGGGAAGAGGTCAAATAGAATTAGCCTGAATATATATGTATATATATATATGTGTGTGTGTGTGTGTGTATACAAAACTCACACATAATATAAGAGATATTAAAAAGTCCAACAGAGCTACCAGTGTAAAGAACCAGCAAGATGAAAAGAAATGGACTGGAAATTATGCAAGCCATAGTTAGGGACCTTGATGGTGTGGAAATTAACATGCAAAAGACAGATAAAGAATCCAGTCTGGAAGAAAACAAAACCCATGGAAAAGAAAAAAAAATCTCATGAATGCTTTGTTCTATAAAAGAGCTTTAAATGGCATAAATTCATTGAAGAAGGATTTAAACATAGGATAATAAAAAGGGAGACAGGAAAAGTAGGGAAACAAAACACCATTACAGAACTAATGAACAAATTAGCTAGTAAATTTCCAGTAAAATCCAGGCTGAAAACAGAAACGTGGTACTTAATGAGATGAAAAGTTTGAGATGATCACAATGCATGCATTTAAAAAAAAAAAAAAAAGTCTTTGAAATAGAGTAGAAATCAGCTTGTGAAGGACTATGGTTTTCCCATTTTAAGGTGTCTGCCCAGCTCCTCTTCTCTGAGAATGGCCTACTCATCCACCAGGTAAGAGCCCCACAGCCAAATTTGTGCCATGAGGTCCTGCTTCTTGGCTACAGTTGATTAGGTGAAACCTTGGCATAGGTGGGCTGATGGAATTTCCCTGGGAATGTGAAGATGGAGTCAAGGATGCAGCAGTCTTTGGGGATGGCTGGATGACATAGAAATTTGTGCTCTGTGAGGCAGGCATCTTCTTCCATGCTCATGGAGACGCAGAGAAAGCTGATCTAAACAGAGAGGAGAAAAATCAGATACACAGAGGTAACCAGAGATGTGATCCCAAATGGTCTCAAAGAGAGAGTGGCTGTCTTAGTTCCTGACAGCATTTGAGTGTCTGATTTCAATCCCTTGTGAAGCTTGGCCCCTTCCCTGCTATTCCACGAGACTCTCCTGCATTCTCCTCTTTTCACTTAGACTAGATTGAGTTGATTTCTAATACATTTGCAACTACAATAATCTTAACTAACTCAAGATCCTTGCAGGTCAAATTAAGGAGTTTAGACTTTAATTACTAAGCAATAGGGACAGTGCACAGTCAATAAAACAGTAGCCCCTTAAACTATCTTAAATAAAATGTTGGACTGTATTTGACACAACAACTTGCATATAACAACCACAAGAACAGGACAAGGTTCTTGAATTTAAAAGTCATGATAGGACTTCAATCAAGTGTAGAAGAATATACTATATCCATTAAATGAGAGGAACGCATGAGAACAAACTGTTATTACTTGCTACCTCTCACTAATTTCATGACAATCAAATGTTGTTTAGGAAATGATATCATCTGGGGGCCTCTATCTCTTCTAGGCAGTACATTTTCAGAATATATCTGTATATTCTGGCATCTAGCGGTGTTTAGATAGTATAAGAAAGGCAATATTTAAGACGTCTCCTTTTATGTGCGGCAATTATAGACAGATGGATGCACACACTTCAAAATACTACCAAAAAAAGATATTCCTCAAATACATGTAAGTATTAGGAGGTTGTCAGGGCATAGGAGTCGGAGTGACTAGACATTTCCTTCCCAGCAATTCCGTACTTCTTAGGTCTCCTCTCATGCTGTTCTTGAAGATGTGTTAGGGACCACAAAATAATAGATGCAGATACATTGGAGAATGAACACATAAGAACACATTAAAACACTGCAGTGAGAGTACTGAACACATTAAAAAGTGAGGTCTTTCTTTTCTTTTTTTGAGTAGGGACCTTCATAGGGTGAGGGTGACCAGAGGTGCTATTTCTATTCCTGGAGAGATGGAAAACTTAAAAAGCATTTAATTCTGTTATCTGGGCTTAATATTAAAGAGCTCAAACGTTTTCCAACACCCTTCAACGGAGCCTCAGCCTCCAAATGATTTTAGCTGCTTAGAGACAATCCCCTCTGTATCTGGGGCATCAATATGATTTACAGAACATTTCAAAATATTTATATATTTTTTAGGGTTTCCATCACGGCCTCAGCCAGTAACCTGCTGTGTTTGAAAATGTCTGGGCAGTAATTGTCATTGTTTGCAACAGCTATTTTGAACTCTAGTGAGCGTTGTGGCATTTTGTAGAATCAAGGAATGTAATTACCAAAGTTGTATACATAATCCAAGTGACCTCCTGGCTTCAGAAGCTCCATCCCTAGGAAAAAAAGTATAACAACAGCAAAACGTTTGTTTAATTTTTATTCTGTAGTTGGTCAGTGGTAGGTGGATTATATTATGGCCAATTTGGCAAAAAGATGATTAGTGTAACAATTCCTTATAAGTACAAAACAATGTCGAATTAAACAGACAAGAAAGAATATGACTGGGATGATGGGCTGTTCTGACCCACTTTCATACCTAAGTGTTTGTGGAAGAAATTAGATACTGAGGGGACGTCTGGATCCTATAGTGACTCACCCTTCATGATGCAAGAGATTGTTCTCTTACCAATTAAAAGAGGGTACTCCAATGTCATTTGAAAATAAGTTGCTAAGAATTTAGGGATCTTTTTTTTTTTTTTTTTTTTTTTAAAAAAAAGAAACCTATTCAATAAGAAAGAGACCATTTTGGGGTCAGTAAATGAATTTACAATTTGTCCCTGCATGTCGTTAGGGATTTAGGTTTCTTGGATCTTATCAGTTTCTGAGGCTCAGGTTACTCCCAAACTATTTTGTCTCTCCTGTTGTTTTTTTGCTTTCAGATACCATCTGGAGGCTGCACTGCTAAAGCCCACCCATAGCGTGAAACAGAATTGTTAGATCCAAGTAAAGAATCCATAAACAAAATCTTTGGTTTCTGAGCACATCAGTGGCTTGGGTAACCCTGTTCCTAGAAATACAGAATTGCCAAAAACCATCTCAAAACTTCCAGGCTTCCTTTAAAAAGGAATAATGTGTCAAATAGAATTACCCACAATCATTTTGCTAATATTTTCACGCTTAATACAAGAGCTCACATCACCTACCTGTCTGTCCTCACCTAAGGTGCCTGTGGACCTAAAACTCGGTAAGTTTTAAAATCTCTGGGGAAGCGGGTGTGGCTCAGTGGATAGAGCCCCCGTTTACCATATGGGAGGCCCGGGTTCGCTTCCCGGCGCCTCCTTGTGAGGGCACGCCGGAGGCGCTGTGGGCTGATGCGGCAAGACCTCACAGCATGGGGGAGATAAGCAGACACAGAGAAGACACGCAGCGAATGGACACAGCAGCACAAGCAGCAAGGGGGGGATAAATAAAATAAAATAAATAAATCTTTAAAAAAAATAAAAATAAAATCTCTGAGCTGGAGAGCTTTCCCTCAGCCCTAGTGCTATGATGGCATTGCTTCGCTGGCTTCCCAGGACCTTTGCTTGATGGTGGTCTTTGCTTTCCACTAGAAAACTAAAATGAAACCATCCCTAAGAAGGTCCTATGATGGTCTGTCTAGGAGGACATGAACCTCCCTGAAGTGACTCAAGGTCAAAGAGATGGGACCGAGGTACCCTTTGGCTCTCTAGCTGTTTGGAATTCATTTTTATTTATTCCACTTCTTTACCAACCCCTTCACTTCACTGTTATTTCCGTACCCCTGCATGGACTTATACCAAGCATAGAACCCACTCCCCCCACCATTCCTGCCACTCCCTCCCCTCCTTGCAACCGCCCCCCCCCATACAAAACCACGTTTTCTCTGAAGCCTTGCACCAAACTCGCGTCCAGGATTGCTTCCTGCCAGGCTCCCCAGACATCTATGAGAACTGCAAACGCTGCGTGCCAGGAGCACACACAGGCTGTCTCCAAAGGAAAGCATTGCCAGTGAGTCTCAGTGGGGGAAGAGCTTCATCGAGACAGGCTAATCATTCCCAGTCAAGCTGGATGCTGTGTGACTGTGTGAAGACAGCTGTCATCCCCATTGTTACAGAGGAGGCAGCCAGCCGGAAAGGTTAGGGAGGGGGTCCTGAGCCCAGACCTGGGCAGCACTCGGATGATGGTAGTAATCATTATACTTAAAGTGTCCACCACTCAAAGAGGTGACGTCATGCACACTTTCTTGATAAATCATCCAGCAAGCTCCAGCAGGAAGTTATCCTCAAGGAGGATCTTGATTTTTTTTTTTCTTTTCAGATTATACACATGACCAAGATAAAATATCTTAGTAGCTACTGTTTACATAAATTATATGGCTCTGAAATGCCAATTTTGAGTCCAGACAGGCAAATCTTTCAGCCAAAGGAGTTTTTATAATGTAAGCTTTACTAGGTACTTCCTCCCTCTTTCATTCATACACAGTTACCCTGGTTTGTCTTTTATTACTGTGAGCATGGCTTTTGATGAAAGGAAATGAAAGCATTGACATTTTTCTTCATTTGTTCATTCATTTTAAAAGGAGACTGATGCTTTTGTGATGTAAAGATGTTCCCTGGGAAGCAATGACAGCCTCAGCTAGAAAAGCAGACTTAACAACAAATACATTATTCTTGCAGAATTTTTTCTTGTGCCAGGAAAGCAAAGTGATCTGAGCTTCATGGGAGAAAGCTGTGTCCATGTTATTTCAAGAGAGTGGAAAGGGCTCCAGACCCACCCGAATCCACTCAAACTATAGGTAAAATGTCTCACACCACAAGCTAGCAAATTAACCCTTTAATACATCTCTAACTCTATTAAAGTTTAGATATTAGTCGGTTGAAGAGGCTACATATTTATCATGCATCATTCATGCCTGAGTCTGAATGAAAGATTTGAGAGCAGATTTTGATAGAAGGGAATCACAGAATGTTAGAGTTGAAAGAGTCAACTCAGATCTTGTGTCCAACAGTCTTCAAAATGTTGGGCATTCCTCTTTTCCCAGTATAAGTCACCCAAGTAAATGTCTGTAGGTCCCTTGGAGGAAGTATTGGGAAACCATTACCGTGTAAATTTGCTGAAGTGTTGTAACATCATTTCTTCTAGGGACCTAGCCTCTCCTTCATTTTGGTGGAAGGGAATATACTAGCTGGAGCAAACTATCAGGCTTTTGAGGTATATGGGGGCAAATAGTAAACTTATGAACAATGGAATTGGATGGCTATTGCTAAGCTCCATGGACATTCCAGGAAAACATAAAATGCTGAGCACAAATAACAGACAGTTGAAAGTGACATGTGAAAGCCTCCCGAGTATCATATGAGGAGGCTCTCATCTCCTGCAGAATGGCAAAGAAAGCTGAGGAATTAATCAGTAGAATAGCCAAACCCTAAAGATGTTTGAGCTCTCAACCATGCAGGTCTGCCATGCCAAAGTCCAGGACCTGGTTGGGAAAGAAGAAGACCTTGACACAATGGATGGGGAAAATAGAGTTGATGTGCTTGAGAAACCTTCACTCTACAGATTTCTTTGAACCCTTTGAGCCTGCAGAAGTGGTCCACCCCTCCCTGACCTCTGAAGAGCTAGTATTACTTCCTTACTTGAAGATAATGCAGAGGCTTCTCACTGACAAGACGAGACAAAGAACCATCCTCAGGCTCTGCTCTCAAGTCTTCTCCTTTCTAGCTGGCCTATAATAAAGAAACGGGGAGCATGCAGGGCCTGATAAAGGAAGAAAGAGTCTGTATTCCAAAGAAGCTTCAAGATTAAGGCAGCAAGAGCCAGGAAAGTAGACACAAGACTGAATTCTGATGGTGCTTGATCAAGGAGGCTAGAATATAAGATTGGATAAGGGAAAGTTTATCAATGTAGGAGTACTCTCCCAACACACAGAATTTAACAACATGGCAAGAACCCCAGGGGATGGTATAAATTTGCTACTAGGATGGGTCCTGGAAACATGGAAAAAGTGATGGCCATGCTAAGTGAGGCCGAGCTGAAAAGAGCTGTTCTAGTAGATTAAGAAACAGGAGAATTTAACTTAACACTTCCCAACTCATTTTATGATACCAAACCACACAAAGTCATTACTAGAGAAGAAAACTAAGGACCAATATCTCTCATTAACATAGGACAAAAATCATGAAGAAAAAATGTAGCAAATCTAATCCACCTATATATTAAAAGGATGAAGCATCATGATCAAAGTGGGATTTAACGCAGGAGTGCAAGATTGATTTAATATTTACAACTCAATCAATGGAATTTACCATGTTAGTAGACTAAAAAAAGAAAAACTATATGATCATTTCAATAGATCAGGGAAAACATTTGGCAAAATTCTATACCCATCCATGATAAAACAAAACAAAACAACAACTCTCAGCTAACTAGTAATAGAAGGGAACTTCATCAACCTGATGGAGCAAATCCAGGAAAACCTATAGATAGCATCATATTTAATAAAGACCAAATGTTTCCCCCTAATATCAGCAACAAAACAAAATGTCCACTTTTCTTACTTCTGTTCAACATAGGAAAGGAGGTCCTAACCAGTTAAATAAGGAAAGAAAAAGAAATAAAAAGGCATATAGATTGGAAAAGAAGAAATAAAACTATTTATTTGCAGGTGATATGATTGCTTACAGAGAAAACACTAAGGAATCTGAAAAAATAGGTGTAGAGCAAGTAAGTGAATTTAGCAACTTTGCAGGATTTAAGGTCTAAATTTTAAAAAATCAATTGTAGGGGAGTGGGTGTGGCTCAGTGGTTGAGTGCCTGCATCCCATGTACGAGGTCCTAGGTTCAATCCCCGGTACTTAAAAAAAAAAAAATCAATTGTGTATCTATATCTAACAAAAACTAAGAAATTGAAATAAAAAACAATAGCATTTTACAATAGCATAAAAAATTAAGTATTTAAGTATAAACTTGACAAAATATGTGTACAACTTGTTCAGTAAAAAACTATAATTAAACATTGTTCAAAGAAATTAAAGACCTAAATACATGGGGAATATACTATATTCAAGGATCAGCAGACTTATTGTTGTGATGTCAGTTTTTCCCAAATTGACTCATAGATTCAACAAAACTCTAATCAAAACACCAGGAGACTTTCTGTGGAAATTGCCAAGTCCAATTAAGATAATTTAAAACATTTAAAAGTAGCCAAAAGTAAAAGAAGAGAAAGTGAATGTACAACTTCCAAACCAGTAGTAGAGAAAGGAAAGAGAGAGAGAAAAGTATCAGTCCAAAAGAAGGTAGGAAAAGAGATGTCACAAGGCAAAGGAAAAGCATTTTAAAGAGATGACAAGAAATTAGATGGTAAAAATAATGTTAAAAAATAAGTGTAAATGGATTCAATTTAACTATTAAAAGTCAGCAATTCTCAGATCCATTACAAAAACTAAATCCAGCTATTTGATGGCTTCAAGAGCAAACAAAGTATAATTAATTACACAGCAAGGTTGAAAGCAGAGGGATGGAAAAAAATGTGCCAGGCAGATTTCAAAGAAAGCAAGTTTGTATGATATTATATAAGACAAAATGGAATTTATGATTAAAAAGTATTACACGAATAAAATAAAATATGAACATTTTCTTAATAGTGTGAACAATTTAAGCACTTCATTATAACATGAAAAATTTACTTAATGATAATATAAACAATTTACTCACTTAATGGCCATCTGAAAATTCATTTAATGATATGAAGAATTTTCTAGGAAAATACAATAATCCTGAACCTATATACACCTAACAGCATTGCATATCAGCAAAATCTGACAAATGTACAAGGAGAAATCAAGAAGACATTAATCCATAATTCAGCAATTAAGATCAAATAGACTAAATATTAGTAGGATAAAGAAGATTTGAACCATACAATTAACAAGCATAATCCAGCAACATAGATTAATCCTGCATTCAACAGAGAAACACTCTTTGGACATAAATGGAATATTTAGCAGTGGGTCTCTTATCTATCTCCAAAAAAATTAGGAATCAATAATAAATGGAAATCTGATTGCCTAAAGTCTAAGAGAAACATTTAACTATGCTCAATATTTGAATTTTTAAAATTTTCATCAGGTGTTCTTTGCCTTGCTTGCCCTCGAGTTTATAGATAACTTCTTGACTTAAGTTCAAGTCCCTTAAACCATACATCTATTTGAATCTTCTCTTTCAAATTATCTTAATTCTTTATAGTATTCCATTTCTTCGTATAAAACCACCAAGCCTTTTGAGTGATACCTGTGAGGGCTTAGGTTTTCTAAAATTATTTTATTGGAACTTCTGGTTCACCATGTATAGACATACATCTTCTGTCCATTGCTACACTGATAACAAAGCCAAAAGGTCATTTTTATCCTTATCCTTCTTTTATCTTCTTTCCATCTGAGAATTTGTGGGCACCTTTTCCACTATACATCGTGCTCTGATATCACCTTAGTTTTTCTCAGTAGGGTCTACTTTTACAATTTTAGATACATTTCACTCGATTTTTCATCCTGATTCTACTACTTAATACCTTTGTAATCAAGGTTAAGCTTTCTGGGAAGCAGGTGTGGCTCAATCGATAGAGCTCCCATTTACCATGTGTGAGGCCCCGAGTTCGCTTCCCAGGGCCTCCTTGTGAGGGCAGGCCAGCCCGCACGGCGCGATGGACTGATGCAGCGGGACCTCACAGCAAGGGGGACATAAGCAGACACGGAGAAAAACACACAGCGAATGGACACAGCAAGCACAAGCAGCAAGGGGGTGATAAATAAATAAATAAATAAATCTTTAAAAAAAAAAAAAAGGTTAAGCTTTCTGTGCTTCAGTTTCTCATCTATAAAATGGGGATAATAATAGTACCTGCTTCATAAAGTTGTTGCAGAAATTAAATGAGTGAATACTGTAAAGTGCTAAAGTCAGTGTACATAGCCAGCACTAAATAAAAACTCAGCTGTTATTCAATAGGTTTGCTCTCAAATTTCAATTTAGAACTCTCTTGATTTCTTTGGTGAGTCTTCTGTCAAATTCATTCTTTTTTAAATATATTTTTTATTGAAATATATCATTCATACATGAACATACATAAACAATAAGTGTATAGTAAAAGTTGTGAACTTGCAAAATAAACATACCTAACATCATACAGGGGTCCCATACATCACTCCTCCACCAACACCTTGCATTGCTGTGAAACATTTGCTACAACCTATGCAAGAGCAACATCAAAATATTACTAGCAATAGTCCATAACTTACATTTGGCGTATTTTCCCCAACCCCCACCCCATTATTTTTAAAATATATATTTTTTAAAGAGGTTGTGAACTTACAAAACAATCATGCACATGTGTAGAATTCCCATACAACACCCCTTCACCAACACACCACACTGTGGTGGAATATTTTTTACAGATTATGAGATAATACCATCAGACTAGTACACCAACCATTGTTCATAGCATACATATGGCACACATTTTCCACCACCGCCCCATTATTAACACAGTATATGTTTGGCATTGATGCAAGAATATTACAAAATTTCTGTCAACCACTGTCCATAGGTCACACCAATTGTATTTTTCCCATGTTTCTCCACATTCCCACTACCCTGCAATAGTGATGTACGTCTGCTCTAGCTCACAGAAGGACACTCTTGCATCTGTACCATCAACCACAATTCTCATCCACCTCTGGGTTTACTGTGTTATTCAGTCCCTAGATTATTCTCTAGCTTTCTTTCAGTTGACATTTACATCTCTAGACTACCCTTTTCAGGCACAATCCCATTTATAAATCAGCTGCTACTCACTATAATGTGTTACCATTAACTCTATCCACTTCCACACCTTTACAGTCAGGTTAATTAAAACTTCTACATATATTAAGCATCAATAGTTCTTCTCAACCCTCCTCTTATCTCCTAATAATCTACACTCTAGGCTTTAATTCCATGTATTTAATCTTTGTATTTAGTTCATATTAATGAGACCATACAATATTTATCCTTTTGTATCTGGCTTACTTCACTTAGCATAATGTCTTCAAGATTCATCCATATTATCATATGTGTCCCAATTTCATTTCTTCTTACTGCAGCATAGTATTCCATCATATGCATATACCACATTTTGTTTATCCCTTCATTGGTTGATGGACACTTGGGTTGGTTCCATCTTTTGGCAAAAATGAACATCAGTGTGCAGATGTATGTTCATGTCACAGTTCTTAGTTCCTCTGGATATATTCCTAGTAGAGGAATTGCTGGGTCATATTGAAATTCTATATTTAGCTTCCTGAGGACTGCCAAACTGTCTTCCACAGAGGCTGCACCATTTTAAAATCCCACCAATAGTGAAGGAGTGTTCCTATTTCTCCACATCCTCTCCAGCACTTATTGTTTCTTTTTTAAATAATGGTCATTCTATGTGGTGTGAGATGATATTTCATTTTCATTTGCATTTGCATTTCCCTAATAGCTAGTGATGTGGAACATTTTTTCATGTGCTTTTTGGCCATTTGTATTTCCTCTTTGGAGAAATGTCTGTTCAAATCTTTTGCCCATTTTTAAATTGGATTGCTCGCTCTTTTATTGTTGGGTTTTATGATCTCTTTATATAGAATGGAAACCAAATCCTTATCAGATATGTGGTTTTTAAATATTTTTCCCCATTGAGTGGGATGCCTTTTCACTTTCTTGATGAAGTCCTTTGAATCACAGAAGTGTTTAAGTTTGAGGAGGTTCCATTTATCCATGTTTTCTTTCATTGCTCATACTTTCAGTGTAAGTTTTAAGAATGCACCACCTACCACCAGGTCTTAAAGATCTTTTCCTACATTTTCTTCTAGGAGATTTATGGTTCTAACTTTTATATTTAGGTCTTTGATCCATTTTGAGTTAATTTTTGTTTAAGCTGTGAGATAGGGATCCTCTTTCTTTCTTTTGGCTATGGATATCCAATTCTCCCAGCACCATTTGTTGAATAGACTGTTGTGCCCCAGCTGGGTGGGTTTGACAGGCTTGTCAAAAATCACTTGACCATAGATGTGAGGGTCTTTTTCTGAACCATCAATTCAGTTCCATTGATCTATGTGTCTATCTTTATACCATTACAATGCTGTTTTTACCACTGTAGCTAAGTAATATGATTTAAAGTCCTAAAGTGAGAGTCCTCCAACATTGCTTTTCCTTTTTAAGATGTTTCTGGCTCATCAGGGCCTCTTACCCTTCCAGATAAATTTGATAATTGTGTTTTCCATTTGTTTAAAAAAATGCTAGTCAAATTTTTATCAGGATTGCATTGAATCTGTATATCAATTTGGGTAGAATTGACATCTTAATGATACTTAGTCTTCCAATCCATGAGCATGGAATGTTCTTCCAATTATTTAGGTCTTTTCTGATTTCTTTTAACAATGCCTTGTAGATTTCAGAATAAAAGTGCTTTACATCCTTGGTTAAGTTTGTTCCTAAATATTTGATACATTTAGTTGCTAGTGTTAATGGAATTTTTTCCTTGACTTCCTCCTCAGATTGCGCATTACAGTTGTAAAGAAACACTACTGATTTTTGCATATTAATCTTGTATCCTGACACTCTACTGAAATCGTTTATTAGCTCTAGCAGCTTTATTGTAGATTTTTCAGGGCTTTCTAGATGTAGGATCATATCATCTATGAATAGCAAAAATTTTACTTCTTCCCTTCTGAATTGGATGCCTTTTATTTCTTTTTCTTGCCTGATTGCTCTAGCTAGAACCTCTAGTATTATATTGAACAACAGTGGTGACAGTGGGCATCCTTGTCTTGTTCCTGATCTCAACAGGAAAGCTTTCAGTCTTTCACCATTGATCACAATGTTAGCTATGGGTTTTTCATATATGGCCTTTATCATGTTGAGAAAGTTTCCTTCAATTCTTATCTTTTGTAGTATTTTTATCAAAAAGGGATGCTGCATTTTGTCAAATGCCTTTTCTGGATCAATCGATAAGATCATGTGATTCTTCTTCTTTGATTTATTAATGTGGTGTATTACAGATTGATTTTCTTGTGTTGAACCATACTTGCATGCCTGTTATAAAACCCACTTGATCATGATGAATAATTCTTTGAATGTGTTGTTGGATTCAATTAGCAAGTATTTTATTGAGGATTTTTGCATCCATATTCATTAGAGAAATGGGTCTGTAATTTTCTTTTTTCATAATACCTTTATCTGGCTTTGGTATTAAGGTGATATTGGCTTCATAGAATGAGTTTGGTAGCATTCATTCTTGTTCAGTTTTTTGGAAAAGTTTGAGTAAGATTTGTATTAAATCTTCTTTGAATGCTTGGTAAAACTCAGCTGTGAAGCCATCTGGTCCTGGCCTTTTCATTTTGAGGAATTGTTTGATTGGTTTGTTGAGGTCTTCTATTTCTTCTAGGGTCAGTGTAGGTTGTTCATATGTTCCTAGGAATTTTTCCATTTCATCTACATTGTCTAGTCTTTTGGCATACAGTTGTTCATAGTATCCTATTATGATCTCTTTTATTTCGGGGAGGGATCAGTAGTTATGTCCCTGTTTTCATTTTTTATTTAATTTATTTGCATCTTCTCTCTTTTTTCTTTGTCAGTCTAGCTAAGGGTTTGTCTATTTTGTTAATTTCTTCTCCAAGAACCAACTTTTGGTTTTGTTAATTCTCTCTATTCTTTTTTTCTTGTCCTCAATTTCATTTATTACTGCTCTGATCTTTGTTATTTCATTCCTTCTACTTGCTTTGGGATTAGTTTGCTGTTCTTTTTCTAGTTCCTCCATGAATGCAGTTAGGTCTTTGATATTAGCTCTTTCTTCTTTTTTAATGTAAGCATTGAAGGCTATAAATTTCCCTCTCAGCACTGCCTTTGCTGCATCCCATAGGTTCTGATATGTTTTGTTCTCATTTTTATTTGTCTCAAGATATTTATTGATTTCTCTTGAAATTTCTTCTTTTGACCCACTGATTATTTAAGAATGTGTTATTTAATATCCATATATTTGTGAATTTATCTTTTTCTGCCTCTTGTTGATTTCCAACTTTATTCCATTTTGATCAGAGAAAGTGCTTTCTATAATTTTCACCTTGTTGAATTTATTGAGATCAGCTTTGTAACCCAACATATGGTCTATCCTGGAGAAAGATCTGTGAGCACTTGAAAAGAATGTATAGCCTGCTGTGTTGGGGTGCAATGTTCTGTATATGTCTATCAGGTTTAGTCAATTTATCATAGTATTCAAGCTCTCTGTTTCTTTATTGATACTCTGCCCAAATGTTCTATTCAATGCTGAGAGTGGTGTATTGAAGTTTCCAACTATTATTGTAGAGATATCTATTTCTCCCTTCAGTTTTGCCAGTGTTTGCCTCAAGTATCTTTGGGCATCTTGGTTAGGTGCATATACATTTATAATTGTTATTTATTCCTGGTGAATTGCCCCTTTTACTAATATATAATTTTCCTCCTTGTCTCTGATAACAGTTTTGCTTTTAAAGTCTATTTCATCCAATTTAAGGGTAGCTATTCCAATTTTTTATTATTTTTATTTTTTTTATTTTTTATTTTTTGGTTACTGCATGCATGGAATATCTTTTTCCAGCCTTTCACTTTCAACCTATTGGTATCCTTGGGTCTAAGGTGAGTCTCTTGCAGACAGCATATAGATGGCTCATATTTTCTTATCCATTCCGCCAGTCTGTGCCTTTTAATTGGGGAGTTTAATCCATTCACATTCAATGTGAGTGTGTAGGCAGACTGTAAAGGCAGTTCTTATTTCACCCATTTTGACCTTTGGGATTTATCTGTCATATTTTATTTTCACCACTTTTTTTGACACTTTTAATTACTTTTACTGATATAATTTTCATTTCTAGACTCTCTTCCAAGCCTCTCTCTCCTTCCCTTTCTTTTCAGGTTGTAATACTCCTTTAATATTTCCTGCAAAGCCGGTCTCTTTGTTATAAACTCTCTCAATTTCAGTTTAACTGTGAATATTCTAAACTTGCCTTCATTTTTGAAAGACAAGCTTGCCAAATACAAGATTCCTGGTTGGCAGTTTTTCTCTTGCATTATCTTAAATATATCATACCACTGCCTTCTTGCCTCTATGGTTTCTGATGAGAAATCAGCACTTAACTTTGTTGGGTATCCCTTATATGTTATGTATAACTTTTCTCTTGCTGCTCTCAGAATTCTCTCTTTGTCTTTGGCATTTGACATTCTGATTAGTATGTGTCTTGGGGTTGGTATATTCAGATTTATTCAGATGGGAGTATGTTGTGCTTCTTGGACATGGATATCTATGTCCTTCAATATGGTTGGAAAATTTTCTACCATTATTTCTTCAAATATTCCTTCTGCCCCTTTTCCCTCCTCTTCTCCTTCTGGGACACCCATGACACTTATGTTTGCATGTCTCTTGCTGTCATTTAGTTCCCTGAGACCCTGTTCAATTTTTTCCATTCTTTTCTTCATCTGTTCTCTTGTATGTTTGCTTTTGGAGGATACGTCTTCAAGCTCATTGATCCTTTCTTCTGCCTCCTCAAATCTGCTGTTATATAAATATATCCAGTATATTTTTTATTTCATTTATTGTGCCTTTCATTTTCATAAGATCTGCTATTTTTTTATGCATGCTTTCAAATTCTTCTTTGTGCTCACCCAATATCTTCTTAATACCTTTAATCTCTTTAGCCATCTCATTGAATTTATTAAGGAGATTTGTTTGTGCATCTATGATTAGTTGTCCCAAATCCTTTATATCATCTGGATGCTTATCTTGTTCCTCTAAGTGGGCCATATCTTCCTGTTTCTTGGTATGGATTGTAATTTTTTGTTGGTGCCTTGGCATCTGGCTTATTAGATGTATTTATTCCAGATGCAGTTTCTCCCTTTAGTTTAGTGCTTTCTTGCCTTTTCTCCCTTGCTCATTGTGTAGTAGGAGGAGAGAATGTCATTTGGTGCTGTAAGCTGTGGAGGCTGAAGCTGCCCGTGTTGCCCCAGGAATTGATGAAGTTTCTCCCACCTTTCTTCTCTGCCAAAGGTAAGGACAGAGCCACACTATGTGTAATAATCCAAGTTGTGCTGGACAAGACTGTCTGTAGTTGCCCAGAGAGACTGATGAAGCTTCACACTCCTTCCTCCCCTACCTGGGGTGGGATGGAGCTTCAGGTGTGGGCAGCAATCTATTCTATGCAGTTCCAAGATGACCACAGTTCCAAGATGACCACAGGTAGACTGACATAACACTGGCCACCCCTCCCTGCCGGGATTAGGGATAGACCTTCTGGAGTTCTCCACAATTTAATCCATGTGGGCTGAACATGCCTATAGTTTTCCTGAAAGGCTGAGGGAGTACTGTCCCCTCTGCCCTTTAGGGGGTGGGAATGGAACCACTGACGCCCAACAGTTCAGGCCGTGTACACCAAAAGTGCCTGCCATTGCCTGGAGAGGCTGAGGAAACACCAGTCCCCTCCTATTCTATTGGGTGGTGGGGGTGGATCCACAGGCATCCAACAGTTTGTCCTTGTAGGCTGAGAGTACTTGCCATTTCCCAGAGAGTCTGAGGAACCACCAGTCCCCTCCTATCCTATTAGGGTGTGGGGGTGGATCCACAGGCACCCAACAGTTCAGTTCCTATAGGCCAAAAGTTCCCACTGTTGCCCAGAGAGGCTGTGGAGACATCAGACCCCTCCTATCCTATTAGGGAGTCGGGGTGGATCCACAAGCATCCAACA
The DNA here is from genome assembly GCA_029593785.1 of Cabassous unicinctus. NCBI lineage: Eukaryota > Metazoa > Chordata > Mammalia > Cingulata > Chlamyphoridae > Cabassous > Cabassous unicinctus. Next base: position 3,204 of record JAQZBX010001804.1, on the reverse strand, counting down.
GTCCTGTCTGTGCAGGCCAAAAGTGCCTGCAATTGCTAAGAGAGGCTGAGGAAACACAAGCCCCCTTCTAGCCTACTGGGTGGTAGGGTGGATCCACAGGTGCCCAATAGTTCAATCTGTGCCACTGAAAATGCCTGCAAATGCCTGGAAAGGCTGTGGAAACACCAGCCCCCTCCTCTCCTATTGGGGGTTGGGGGTGGATCCACAGGTACCCACCAGTCCAGGCCATGCAGGCCGAAAATGCCTGCCATTGCCCAGAAAGGCTGAGGGAACACAGCTCCCCTCCTATCCTACTTGGGGGTGGGGATGGAGCTACAGGTGTCTGACTATTCAGTCTGTGTGGGCCAAAATCACCTGCACTTACCCAGAAAGGCTGGGTAAACACAGTCCCTCTGTTGTCTTATTGGGGGTGGGGTGGAGCCACAAGTGCCCAACAGTCAAATTTGCGCAGGTCAAAAGTGCCTGCAGTTGCTCTGAGAGGCTAAGGAAACACCAGCCCCTTCCTATCCAATGGAAGTGGGGCAGAGGTGGAGATGGAATTGAAGGCGCTCAACAAACCAGTTCGTGTGGTCTGAAAACACCTGCAGTTGCCCAGTGAGGCCAAAGAAACACAGCTCCTCTCATATCCTATTAGGGTGAGGGGATGGAGCCCAGGTGTCCGACTGTTCAGTCTATGCCGGCCGAAAGTGTCTGCAGTTACCTGGAGAGGCTGGTGCAGGCCCCCCAGCTTCCTCCTTGCTGGAGCTGGGGCAGGGGTTTAGGCTAGAGCTGCAATCTGATCTGGGTGGAAAGAAGCCGGTCCCTACCAGCACTGTGATTTTCAAGCCCCGCTTCCCCTCATGCCAGGGACAGAGTTAAAATGGCAGCTACCGGCCTCTTTCCGACTTCGACAGGTTTAAACTTTAGCTGTTCTTAGGATTATACTTTAGCCAGCTGAGTTTACTAATCAGTAGCTGAAGTTGGTGGCCAACCATCTCTTCCTCCCCTGTTTATGGGAATTAGAGCTTCCAACTCCAGCCATGAAATAGCTTCCGAGGCAGCTTGTGACACGGGCACTGTCCTGTGTGGCATGGAGCGCACTACTCACAAATCTTCTCTGCAGATGGGCAGTCTCCTCCTTTCATACTTTCAAGTATGTTGCAGGATATTCTTCTAGTCTCCTGGCCCCTAAACAGGTGCTTTAGATAGCTCTGGGTGATTACTAACTGCCCTGAAGCACAAGCTGGCTCTAGGAGCTCCTTACTCCTTGCCATCTTACCCCTCCTCCTGCCAAATACATTCTTGCAGGACTTTTTGCATCATACTTTGTCCCTTGCTTTCTGGTCCACAGTCCAGGAAACCCAATCATTTCTTGATACCACTGTCATAGCCATTTGGTTACTTACATGGTCAGAATCATAAAAAATAGAAAAGGTTTTTAAAAACTATTCATTCCTAAATCATTCCATCTCCTACCCAGTATCTTAGTCATTAGAAATACATTTCAGACTTATTCTGATTATATCAGTTCTTTCCATTTGAATGAACAGGAATGGATGGGCTCGGATACAGGCTTTAGAAGCTCACAGCTAAGGTTGCATCCATAACACTTAGAAGAGAGAGAGTTATCAGCCAGTATAACATCTTTCTTTTTATTTTTTTTTTCTTAATTAGAGGAGGGTTTACAGAACAATCATGCACAAAACACAGAATCCCCATACACCACCCCACACTAATACCTGGCATTGGTGTGGAACATTTGTTACAATTGATGATAGCACATTTTTATCATTGTACTACTAATTAAAGTCCATGGTTTAACTTAGGGTTCACTGTTTGTGTAGTGTAGTTCAATGGATTTTTAAAATTTTTACTTTGGTACCATATATACAATCTAGCATTTTCCCTTTTAATTATATTCAGATATATTTTTCACTGCTGTTAGTTACTTTCACAATGTTGTGCTATCATCACCACCATCCATTACCAAAATATTTCCATCATTCCAAATAGGAACCCTATATATTTCAAGCCTTAACTTCCCATTCCCTATTCTCACCCACTCCCGTGGTAATCTATATTCTAGATTCTGACTATGACTTTGCTTATTCTAATTATTTCAAATCAGTGAGATTATACAATATCTGTCCTGTGTCTGGCTTATTTCACTCAAGATGATGTCTTCAAGGTTCATCCATGCTGTCACATGTATCAGGAGTTCATTCCTTTTAACAGATGAATATTGCATTGTGTATATATTCAACATTTAATTTATCTATTCATCGGTTGGTGGACACTTGGGTTGCTTCCATCTTTTGGCAAATTTGAATAATGTCACCATGAACATCAGTGTACAAATATCTGTTCAATATGATTTCAATTCTTTTGGGTATATACCTAAGAGTGGGATTGTGGGATCATATGGTAGTTCTATACTTAGCTTTCTGAGAAACCGCCAAACTGTCTTCCACAGTCTCTAAACCATTTTACATTGCTACTAACAATGAATGAGTATTCCTATTTCTCCACATTCTCTCCAACACTTGTTATTTTCTGTTTTTTAAATAGCAGCCATTCTAATGGATGTGAAGTGTTGTCTCATTATGGTTTTGAGTTTCATTTCCTTGATGGCTAATGAGGTTGAACATCTTTTGATTTGCATTCTGGTCATTTGTATATCTTCTTTGGAGAGATGTTTGTTCAAGTCTGTATTAGTCAGCCAAGGGGGTGCTGATGCAAAATACCAGAAATCAATCGGTTTTTATAAAGGGTATTTATTTGGGGTAGATGCTTACAGGACCGGGCCATAAAGCATAAGTTACTTCCCTCACCACTCTATTGCCACATGTTGGTGCAAGATGGCTGCCAGCATTCAGACTTCCTCTTCCTCTTAAGGCTCCATGATCAGGCTCTAGGCTTTGTCTGTCTCCCTGGGGCTCGATTCTCTCCAGGTTCAGCTGCTTTGCCTCTCTCCACAAGGCCAGCTGTGAATTGTCAGGCGAACTGTTTGTCTCTTTTCTTGGGGCCTCTCTCCTTCCTCACGATCAAGCTCCTTTGTGTGCTTACTTCCCGGGGCTCCAGCTTAAAAACTCCCACTCTCTTCTCTGCTGTGTAGTTTTCTCTTTGAGTCCCCGCCCACCCATGGGGCAGGGACTCAACATCCTACTCATGTGGCCCAATCAAAGCCCTAATCATAATTTAATCATGCCCAGGTACAGACCAGTT